>VYZS01032133.1:4857-18892 GCA_013400695.1 Neodrepanis coruscans | reverse complement strand
TGGGTTGAAAAGGACCTTTGGAGTTCATCTAGTCCACCGGCAACGAGCACAGACATCTTCAGCAAGAACTTAGAGCCCTGTCCAGCCTGACTCTGCATGTTTTGAGGGATGGAGCATTTATCACCTCTCTGGGTAATTTGTTTCAGTGTTTCATGACTCTGATAGTTAAAAATTTCTTCCTTATATTTAGTCTTAATCCACTCTCTTTTAGTTTAAAACCATTACCCCTTACTTAGCATGGGATACTATTGCTGTTAAATAAAATAAATATGGCAAAGTAGTGCAAATGTAGCCATCCATTTTTGATCTGACAAATCATACTGTTAATATTTAACAACTGTCCTTTTACTTGACAGCAATTCCTAATATTGCAGGGAAAGCTGCAGAACATGGACATGTACTCATCTATTCAGTGTCTATAAATGCATGATTTATGAGTATTTCCTGTATGCAGAAAAGATAGTAAATGTCAAAGAGAACATGAGCATATTGAAGGACTAATAAGAAAATTAATTGCTGTATACGTATACTCAGATAAGGGATGCGACCCAAGATCTAACCCAAGATACGCAGAGGTTGTTTTAGCTGCTTTTATTGCTTGGTAGAGTTTCATCGTTTACCACAGCATTTTTCCAAGGGAACTGACTGGTTATGGCTTGGGCAGGTGTACTTTCTGCTGTGTAAAAAACCTGACTGGATGGCCCAGCCCACAGAATGGTAGTAAATGGAGTTAAAACCAGTTGGAAGCTTGTCCCAAGTGGTGTNGGTCAGAAGTCATAACGACTTCTTCTTCCAGTTTTGTATACATATCTTAAGTTGCTGTGACCCAGGTGCAGCATCTGCACTTGGTCTTCTTGAACTTCATGAGATTCTTGTGGGTCCACTTCTCATATTTGTCCAGGTCTCTCTGGATGGTGCTCCTTCCTTCTGTTTTGTCTGCTCAGTTTCTAAGGGTGCATTTGATCTTGCTGTCTGAGTCACTTTTGAAGATATTCAAGAGCACCGGTCCTGAGATAGAGCCCTGAGGGACCCTACTTGTCCCTGGCCTCCACCTAGACCTAGAGCCATTGACTGCAACTTTCTGGCTCCATCAATCCATCCATCCATGCAAATCCTCACCCAGTGAATCCATCCATCAAATCCATGTCTCTCCAATTTAGAGATAATGATGTCATGCAGGACCATAATGAAGCCCTTACAAAAGTCTACACAGTTAACATCTGTCGGTTTTCCCTTGCCAACTGTGGCCATCACTTCATGATAGAATGTCACCACATTGGTCAGGCATGATTTGTCTTTAGTAAAGCTATTTTGACTGCCTCAGGTCACCTCCTTATCTCTTGTGTGCCTTAGCATATCATCTAGGAAGATCTGCTTCTTGATCTTCCCAGGCACAGAGGTGAGGCTTATCAGTCAGTAGTTTCCTGGATCTTTCTTTCTCCCCTTCTTAAAAATGGGAGTGTNAGGAGCAGAATCACCTCCCTTGGCCTGCTGGCCATGTTTCTTTTGAAGTGGACCAGGATGCAGTTGCCCTTCTGGGCTGCAAGTGTACACTATTGGTTCATGTCCAGCTTTTCATCTATGAGAATTTCCAACTACCTCTCTACAAACCTGGTCAGAAGTCATAACGACTTCTTCTTCCAGTTTTGTATACATATCTTAAGTTGCTGTGACCCAGGTGCAGCATCTGCACTTGGTCTTCTTGAACTTCATGAGATTCTTGTGGGTCCACTTCTCATATTTGTCCAGGTCTCTCTGGATGGTGCTCCTTCCTTCTGTTTTGTCTGCTGAGTTTCTAAGGGTGCATTTGATCTTGCTGTCTGAGTCACTTTTGAAGATATTCAAGAGCACCGGTCCTGAGATAGAGCCCTGAGGGACCCTACTTGTCCCTGGCCTCCACCTAGACCTAGAGCCATTGACTGCAACTTTCTGGCTCCATCAATCCATCCATCCATGCAAATCCTCACCCAGTGAATCCATCCATCAAATCCATGTCTCTCCAATTTAGAGATAATGATGTCATGCAGGACCATAATGAAGCCCTTACAAAAGTCTACACAGTTAACATCTGTCGGTTTTCCCTTGCCAACTGTGGCCATCACTTCATGATAGAATGTCACCACATTGGTCAGGCATGATTTGTCTTTAGTAAAGCTATTTTGACTGCCTCAGGTCACCTCCTTATCTCTTGTGTGCCTTAGCATATCATCTAGGAAGATCTGCTTCTTGATCTTCCCAGGCACAGAGGTGAGGCTTATCAGTCAGTAGTTTCCTGGATCTTTCTTTCTCCCCTTCTTAAAAATGGGAGTGTTTCCCTTTTTCCAGTCACTGAGGACTTCACCTGACTGCTAGGGATTTACAAATACGATGGAGAGTGATTGACAATAATATCAGCAGGTTCCCTCGGGACCCTGAGATGCACGATGTAGGAATGTGGTTATTCAGCTTCATCATATGGTCCTGAACCCACTTTTCACTTACAGTGGTAGGAACTTTCCCCATGCCCACCCAGAGGATCAGGGATGTGAGAGAAGTGGGAAGTGTGACTGACAGGAAAGACTGAGGCAAAGAACTCTCTGAGTACCTCAGCCTTCCCCAAATGAATCACCACCAGTTCACCCTTCTTGCTTATTGGGGAGGTACAATCTCCTTTGTCTCTCTTTTCTGACCATGTACTTATAGAATCACTTCATATTCTTCATGTCTTTTGCCAAGTCCTGTTCTAGTTCTGCCTTGCCTTTCCTGACCCTATCCCTACACATTCAAACTGTACTCTCCTCAAGTCATCTGTCCCTACTTCTACTGACTGTGCTTTTCTTACTCTTCAGTTTGAGGAGCAGAGGAGTGTTCATTCTCCTTGCTCAGCCATGCTTGTTTCCAGTGTGCCTGGCTCATTTTCCTACACACTGGTATAAAGAACTCTTGCACTCTACATGCAGTGTTACTGGCTTGGGGAAGAGTGGCTGGAAAGATGCCTGGCAGAAAAGGACCTGAAAATAAGCAGGCACTGTGTCCAAGTGCCCCAGAAGGTCAGTGGCATCCTGGCTTGTGGCAGAAATAGCATGGCCAGCAGGACCAGGACAGTGATAGTCCCCCTGTACTCATCACTGGTGAGGCCACACCTCGAATCCTGTGTTCAGTTTTGGGACCCTCACTACAAGAAGGACATTGAGGGGCTGGAGCGTGTCCAAAAGGCAGTAAAGTTGGTGAAGGGTCTGGAACACAAGTCTGATGAAGAGAGGTTGAAGGAGCTGGGGATATTTAGCCTAAAGAAGAGGAAGCTTGAGGGGACCTTATCGCTATCTTCAGGTGTCTGAAAGGAGATTGTAGCAAAGTGGGGGTTGATGTCAAAACTCTTCGATGTGGGCTCATTAAGAGCACAGGTAGGAAAAACATCCGTTCTTCAGCTGGCATCCCTAATCTAACCTAAAATAAAAATTGTAGTACATTTCTGGTATTTTTAATAATTTCTATCTGAGTTTAACTTTGTGAATAATTATTTTGACTACCATTTTACAAAATATTGTGGAGAAGCAGAATTATNCCCAGGCACAGAGGTGAGGCTTATCAGTCAGTAGTTTCCTGGATCTTTCTTTCTCCCCTTCTTAAAAATGGGAGTGTTTCCCTTTTTCCAGTCACTGAGGACTTCACCTGACTGCTAGGGATTTACAAATACGATGGAGAGTGATTGACAATAATATCAGCAGGTTCCCTCGGGACCCTGAGATGCACGATGTAGGAATGTGGTTATTCAGCTTCATCATATGGTCCTGAACCCACTTTTCACTTACAGTGGTAGGAACTTTCCCCATGCCCACCCAGAGGATCAGGGATGTGAGAGAAGTGGGAAGTGTGACTGACAGGAAAGACTGAGGCAAAGAACTCTCTGAGTACCTCAGCCTTCCCCAAATGAATCACCACCAGTTCACCCTTCTTGCTTATTGGGGAGGTACAATCTCCTTTGTCTCTCTTTTCTGACCATGTACTTATAGAATCACTTCATATTCTTCATGTCTTTTGCCAAGTCCTGTTCTAGTTCTGCCTTGCCTTTCCTGACCCTATCCCTACACATTCAAACTGTACTCTCCTCAAGTCATCTGTCCCTACTTCTACTGACTGTGCTTTTCTTACTCTTCAGTTTGAGGAGCAGAGGAGTGTTCATTCTCCTTGCTCAGCCATGCTTGTTTCCAGTGTGCCTGGCTCATTTTCCTACACACTGGTATAAAGAACTCTTGCACTCTACATGCAGTGTTACTGGCTTGGGGAAGAGTGGCTGGAAAGATGCCTGGCAGAAAAGGACCTGAAAATAAGCAGGCACTGTGTCCAAGTGCCCCAGAAGGTCAGTGGCATCCTGGCTTGTGGCAGAAATAGCATGGCCAGCAGGACCAGGACAGTGATAGTCCCCCTGTACTCATCACTGGTGAGGCCACACCTCGAATCCTGTGTTCAGTTTTGGGACCCTCACTACAAGAAGGACATTGAGGGGCTGGAGCGTGTCCAAAAGGCAGTAAAGTTGGTGAAGGGTCTGGAACACAAGTCTGATGAAGAGAGGTTGAAGGAGCTGGGGATATTTAGCCTAAAGAAGAGGAAGCTTGAGGGGACCTTATCGCTATCTTCAGGTGTCTGAAAGGAGATTGTAGCAAAGTGGGGGTTGATGTCAAAACTCTTCGATGTGGGCTCATTAAGAGCACAGGTAGGAAAAACATCCGTTCTTCAGCTGGCATCCCTAATCTAACCTAAAATAAAAATTGTAGTACATTTCTGGTATTTTTAATAATTTCTATCTGAGTTTAACTTTGTGAATAATTATTTTGACTACCATTTTACAAAATATTGTGGAGAAGCAGAATTATTTCTTTTTTTTTTTTTTTGGCCATGCTTTGGTTAGTTTTTTTTCTGGATTTGGATATCTTGTTAAAATAGCCCTACAGTCAAAGCAGAACAGTTTCAAAGCTTAACAAATATGAAATGAATACAGCAATATCAACCCAACTACATTTTTCTGAGTGTTCAGTATTTTTAGTTCCAAGTAAAATAAATGTTACCTATAATCTGAGATTTGTGACTATAAATGATATTGTGAAGAATACGACTTAAAACTCATAAACTGAATTGATAACCTTCATATTCATCAAACAAGTTAAAAAAATGTTTCCATTTTCTCAGAATTTGTCTTCCTAAAGCTGTACATTGCAATTCATGTTGGGCTCACCTTCATACTCAAGCAGAGTATGATCTGGGAAAGACTTTAAATACCATGAAAGACATTTATGCGCAGCAGATGAATTTCCTTTCGCATCTTTGCTCCATTGATCAGAGAAACCAATTTAAAAGGGGGAAAAGGAGGCAAATACATAACATATGTGGTTTGTGTCAACATAAAAGTGTTCAACAAGGAGAGGTAGGTCTGAGCTCAAATACTCAAATCTGATCCCAGAACACCTGTATGGTTTACAGAGTGCTCAGCTCCTATACGGGCTTTCCTGTAAGGAAATGGAAATTTCATGTAAACTTAATGTTTTGATGACCGTGTCTTCTCTCTGTCTGAATTAAAGTCTATGGCATCTGTATAACAGCGTAGTTGAAAGTGATCGCAAATATGTCATGGATTGAAGAGATCACAGTAAACTGCCCTGGGCTGAGTACAGGGGTTTTCTCACATTCTTCCCTGACTTCAACACAATTTTGGGGGAAAGTTGAGATTATTTTCTGGGGCAACAACAAAACTTGTTGTTGCTTTGTCTTGCCAGCTGGTTGAGACCTGCCTTTCTGTATTGAATATTATGCATTTGTTGAGTTTACTGACAAGTAAAAAGAGTGTTGTGCAAATTCAGCTGTCTCAGCGTGTTTGGAGAGGGATTTTTTACAGACACTCTTAACTGTTCAATACTAATACTTGTGGGAAAAAAACAAGACTTATCATGTTCTGCTATATTGTTATGTCAATTGCCTAATTTCTGTGGAAAGAAGCTAGCTCCTCTGCAATTCCCAGAACCATGCTGGTTTTAGGGCACCTAGTTCTGTTTTTTGTTTTAATATGGTTAAAAATTAAGGCTTTTACTGGTTCTATGAACTGAGGACCTTTTGGATTTTGTTTCAATATGACTCAAAACTCAGACATTTCTCTTTCTTTGAACTGAGGATCCAGGAGAGGACAAAACACTGGCCTGATTCACAGTAAGCAGAAGAAATGTTTTATGTCTAATGTAGTTTACTATCTGACCCTGTGGAAAAAGGGGTTGAAAGAGGAAGAGTAAGAGAGATGATCAAAGAGTAAAAAAATAAAATAGAGGAGTTGCATCTTGATTGAAAAAGAAAATACATAGTAGTGACTACTATAGGAGTGGTCAAACCTTAGCCAAGAAACAATAATGGTTTCCCTGACATGCAGAGCAGATCCCACAGTGCAGGCAGGTGAAGGTACTTCTTTTTTGAGTGCTCTCAAAGATGGGTAAGTGTTTGTGCTTGTAAAATCTCCATCAGTTACAACTGGAGCCAAAAAAAAGCAACAGCCAGTGCCTACAGAGCAGCTTACCAGTACTTAAAGTTAAGCACTATCAATTTCCTCATGTCCAGCACATATTTTGCAGAAATTCACGCAGAAGTTTTACATTAATTCATGAAATGAAATCTTGCCTTTACTTTAGTAATTTTCCATGACTTTTTGTTGCTTTATCTATATGACACAATGCAAATTGTAATTCAGAAATACCTGAGCTCAATCTGAACTATTTGAACAGTGTTAGCTAAGCCTGATAGATACAGTTCTAAAGCAGTTAAAGCTAAGCAAGGTTTTAATACTTGTATTTGGTGTCTCTGAAGGTACCCTGCGTTGCACTTTCTCCACACACCCTGTTTGGATTGTCAAGCTTTCCTCTTCAGTGAGCTGAAGAGATCCCCACTGCTTCCAGTTTGTAATCTCCATCATCTTCATCTCAGTGATGTCCCAAGATCTTCTTAGCAGCTAACACAGGTAAGAGTAAATCGTAGTGGGTAAGGGGGATGAATACACAGTTTCATTATTCTAAACTATGGAGTTATAATGCACAACTTGGAAGGCGGAGGGAAAAGGTAATCTGAGAGATATTGTCTATAGTAACAAATGATTGTAGCAGTATTTCAGAGGTTTCAGTAGCTTATCTGGTTATTTTAAGGTGATGGAGAGAGTCCACATTGTATTAAATCATATAAATGTCACTTCTGTCTGGTCTGACAAAATATGTCATTTTCTTTCCCAACAGCATCACCCACAGGTATATACTATATATATATGTCCTGGTTTGGGACAATTACGATTTTAAAATTCAGAGATACTAGATGCATAAGGAATTTTATCAAAAAAATATAATATATAAATATATATATTAGAGGTAGTAAAACGAAGCAGTAGCAAAACAAAACGTAAACAGTACTTTCTTGTTGGTAGTGATGGATGGGGGTAGGTGAGCAGGCCAGTAGGGGCATCTGAGGGAAGAAAAGGGCTGGCAGTGGAGGTCCAGGGGTTTACTGAGGGCCACCGGGATTGCTGCAGGGGTAGGGATGCCATGATCAGGTTGCTGGGGAGTTGTCATCAAGAGGATGGAGAAAACCCAGGGATTTCCAAGGGCAGGGGATTGGGTTCAGGCAAACTGATGAAAGGGTGGCGAGCTGGAGTCAGTCCNATATATAAATATATATATAAAAATTTAAATAAATATATATCTATATATAAAAGGAAAAGTTTCTCTCCAAAGATGATCAGGGTGGGACCCTTGGAATACAGAATCATGGAANTGATGAAAGGGTGGCGAGCTGGAGTCAGTCCTTTTCCTGGGATGTTGAGGATGGCTGGTGATCGGCTGTAGGCAGGCAGCAGCAAGATGGAGGGTTGGGATCACGTGGGCTGGAGCAAAATGGTGGCCACGGCAGTCACAGCAGTGAGGGAGTTGCCAGACCACTGAACAGCAAGTGCTATGAGACCTGGCTGCTGTTATATAGAGCTCTGATCCCTTCCCAAGATCCTCCTGCCCCTGAGCCCGCGCACTGCCGCCTGACATGCCCCAAGGACGCAGCTGTGCTCCACTAGGTCCTCCATTGGCTACTACTGAGCCCAGCCTGCCCCTGGCCCCTCGCCTCCTCTCCCTGAAAGCCCGCGAAAATCTCCTGTTTTGCACCATGTGCCGAACATGGTAGCCACCCCAGGTCTCTTCACACTGTCCCCACCCAGCCCTGCGCTGATGCCCGGCCACACCAGTGTGACATGGTGGCAGACTCTCCCAGGACCTGTGGTGCCACCACAGCTGCCCCAACCACCCCCGGGCTGTCCCCTGCCACCATCACCTCCAGCCCCATGCTCCCTGAGGGTCCGGGGGAATAAGAAGAGATCTCTGCCCACCCCCACAATGCTTGGCACCGGCTGCACTGCCCAGGACTCGTGACAGTGAGCAGCACCGCAGGACAGGACAGGAGGGGGACAGGTGTGACCTCCATGCCGTGCAAGCACAGATGATGTATGTATGTGTGTATGTGTGTGTGCAGGGAACACGCACACTCAAGGCTTCCAGCAGCCATGACTAAGGGGCGAAAATGGCTGCCATGGCTGTGCCCTCACGCTGCAAGTGCTGGGGTGGTGACAGTGGCATGGCTCTGGGGCAGCAGAGCCTGGCTGGCCTGGCGGTAGCAGTGCAGAGCCACTGCTGCCTCTGCAGTGCCCACGGGCCAGGGCCACAGGCAACCTCCTTCTGCCCCCCCATCTGCCTGCATGGCAGGAAGAAAAAAAGGGCTTGCCTTATGAGGTGGGGGGTGCCCTCTGTGCAAGAGGCAACTGGTGGTGCTATTGCATGGTCCCACAGGGGCTAGCACTGGCCGCTGCCGCCACCATGGCACACCCAGCTCAGCTGTTCAGCTGTGCTCTGCAGGACACAGGATACCCTCTCCTGCCTTTCCCTCCCCGCCTTGCCCCATCCATGAAAAAGCGAAACAAGAGAAAGAGACTGGGAGGAAAGGGGGGTGGGAAGGGGGAGCAAGGAAAGAGGGCAGGTGGAAAATCTTTATTTATCTGCTTTGATAAAGGGAATGGTTTTAAAAACAGGTGCTACACTACAACAATATATATGGAAAATACATATATAAAATATATATAAATATATATATAAAAATTTAAATAAATATATATCTATATATAAAAGGAAAAGTTTCTCTCCAAAGATGATCAGGGTGGGACCCTTGGAATACAGAATCATGGAATTAGGGTTGGAAGAGATCTCTGGAGATCATCCTTGACAAGGGAGGATCACCTATGATGTACGGAAACCGACCTCACAACGTAGGCCACGTTATGAGCAAGGTATGTTTATTCTACCAGCAGAGAGCAGATTACAGTTTCATTCAAAAAGGCCTGCTCCTCGACCCATGGGACCCTCAGAGTTATGCAGTAGTTATGTTAGGCAGTAGGCGTTGTATATTGCTGATTGGTTNTGTGTATGTGTGTGTGCAGGGAACACGCACACTCAAGGCTTCCAGCAGCCATGACTAAGGGGCGAAAATGGCTGCCATGGCTGTGCCCTCACGCTGCAAGTGCTGGGGTGGTGACAGTGGCATGGCTCTGGGGCAGCAGAGCCTGGCTGGCCTGGCGGTAGCAGTGCAGAGCCACTGCTGCCTCTGCAGTGCCCACGGGCCAGGGCCACAGGCAACCTCCTTCTGCCCCCCCATCTGCCTGCATGGCAGGAAGAAAAAAAGGGCTTGCCTTATGAGGTGGGGGGTGCCCTCTGTGCAAGAGGCAACTGGTGGTGCTATTGCATGGTCCCACAGGGGCTAGCACTGGCCGCTGCCGCCACCATGGCACACCCAGCTCAGCTGTTCAGCTGTGCTCTGCAGGACACAGGATACCCTCTCCTGCCTTTCCCTCCCCGCCTTGCCCCATCCATGAAAAAGCGAAACAAGAGAAAGAGACTGGGAGGAAAGGGGGGTGGGAAGGGGGAGCAAGGAAAGAGGGCAGGTGGAAAATCTTTATTTATCTGCTTTGATAAAGGGAATGGTTTTAAAAACAGGTGCTACACTACAACAATATATATGGAAAATACATATATAAAATATATATAAATATATATATAAAAATTTAAATAAATATATATCTATATATAAAAGGAAAAGTTTCTCTCCAAAGATGATCAGGGTGGGACCCTTGGAATACAGAATCATGGAATTAGGGTTGGAAGAGATCTCTGGAGATCATCCTTGACAAGGGAGGATCACCTATGATGTACGGAAACCGACCTCACAACGTAGGCCACGTTATGAGCAAGGTATGTTTATTCTACCAGCAGAGAGCAGATTACAGTTTCATTCAAAAAGGCCTGCTCCTCGACCCATGGGACCCTCAGAGTTATGCAGTAGTTATGTTAGGCAGTAGGCGTTGTATATTGCTGATTGGTTCCCAGTTTGAGGCCCTTCCCCATTCTCTGCCCCATCCCCGGACCCAGAAACCTCCCCCCGTCAAGGGGCTAAGTCACCGCCACCATCGCTGCACTGCAGAGGGACATGTTTCCCCCGAGGAGACCTTGAGATTTTGTTCCAGTTGCTGTCTCCAAGCCCTTGTGGTGTCTAGTTCTTGCTCTCTATGCTTCTATATCTGATGTCCATGCTGAGCTTTTCCAGGGACTCTACTCATTTTTTTTCTGACAGCAGAGCCCTGGCTCTGTTCCCCAGTCTTCTATGGACATTTCCTAGACCCCAAATAATTTCCCCCATCCTTCACTCACCTAGAGCATGTGACACAGGAATGAATTCTGACGTGTTTTGAATGTCTCCAGAAAGGAATTACAGAATCAATTCATTGACTCTGTCTTCTCTGACCATAAAATCAGATATTCGAAAGCATAGATTTTAAATGTTTTTCTATTTGCACACCACAAAGATTTGAAGGTGATTCATAGTTAACATTAGATGACTCTTTTTCCAAGTGGTGAATTGACAGTAACCAAGCTACCTGTGAGTCTGTTGAAGTGGCTGTTATTGTGGCTGCGATATGCTTTTTTTTTAATAAGGGATTTCTAAAACTATACTAATTTTGCAAAGTACTATAAGGTCTGAAAACAATTTTCTTAGCTTTTCATTGAAATTACCATTAAAATGCAGAAGATGAATAAACCTCTGCCTTCAGGCTAAAGAGTCTGGATTGTTGTCTGCCTGTATTTTCTTTAAATCTGAAAGTATGTCTTCTATTTGAATTTCTATTTGATTTAGTTAGTTTTAGGGTTGAGGATTGTGGAGGTTTTTTATTGTTGATTCTGTTTTAGTAAATTGCTATAGAAATTTTTAAGAGTGCTTGAGAGAGGCTTGGGACCAAATTAAGATTTTGCATAAGTGAACACTTTGCTCTGGGTCTGACTTTTGTCTGGGCAGCAGCACCATGAATCTCTCTCAGGCATTTAAATATGTTCATGTTGTGTGTAATTATTTGGAGATGATTCACCTCAAACTGTCTAGGACACTTAAATGCAGAGGCCAATGTTGACAGTTCATTGGCATCATTCACTAGTACTTTAATTTAGATATTAAACATTTCCTATGGATTATTCTTAATATATAGGATGGCAGTAATTGTTATAATATTTAAATTCTTAATAATATTATATTCTTAATATTTAGGATATAAGAACTTTTTTGCAAATATCCCCCTACTGGAGAGAGGTTCTTCTGGTGTCAGAAAAGTCTGTGTTAATGAAGGTTGTTCATAATAGCACTTCCTGAGAACGTGCCTGGTTCCTGCTAATCTTGTTCAGGCATGAGCTTCGTAAGGTATAAATGCTGATAGAAATCTTGCTTGTTTTGGCTGGAAATACCATCATCTAGGATCATAAATTCAATAGGTAATTTTATAATTGGAAAATATTGTGTTGTATCAGTAACTTGGTGTAAAAATATTTAAGAAATATCAATACAGTGTCATTTAGACTCACAACATAAAGATAATTTTTAGAAAAAGGGTCAAATATGAAAAGATATATATTGTACTGGTATGATTCCCGAGCCACGCCATATGCACTATGTTTTCAGAAATGTTCAGATGATTGCACTAAAATTATGTGTATTTAAAAAGGGGCCATCAGTTTGGTGACACTTTCAGGAATCACTTATTTGTTCTGCTGTTTCCCACCTAAGGAACGAAGATTGTCCTTTTCTACCTTTCTATATATAAAACTACTTTAAAAGGTGCTCACAGGCCATTGCAGTAGAAACTGTGGGATTACAAAGACTGTAATTTCAGAGGACATCCTGGTTTATCAATAGCAAAAATATACAGATTCACCCAGATGGCTTATTTTGACTTCTGATGTGCCTGTTAATACTGTGCTTGTAAATCTTGAATTTCTTTTTCAATTCTGTCTTAAGCTATGGAGAAAAAAAATAAAATACAATTTGCTTCTTATAGTTTATGCTACTTACTTCTACTTAGCAGAATCCAGACAAAGAAAATTGACCAAAAATCAATGACAAAACCTACTGTGTCAGGAGGACTATGCAATATACTCTGTCATTCTATGCATAATATCATCAGGCATTGGAATAGATTACCTGGGAAGGTCATGGAGTCATCTTCTGTGGAGATGTTTAAGAGGTGTCTCCATCTGGCACTGAATGACATGGTTTAAGGGGTTATAGTGGTAGGACTGGGTGGATGGTTGGACTGGATAATCTTATAGGTCTCTTCCAACTTTCATAATTCTATGATGATTAACTTACTTTTTCAGGAAAATTGAACACAAACATTAATGAATGTAAAAAGTTTTATCTGCAACTTTCATTTCTATTTTCTTGAAGCTTGCTTTTTTGCTGTTTTGTTGGTTTGTTTTTTTTTATGATAACAGAATGTGGGCCCATACAGAAATTAAATGTCTCTTTAAGCTGATCAAAAATGCAGATCCTAGTGTGGCAAAGATGACAAATGACTGTATTGAATATATATAAAAACCCAGGCAAACATCCCTTGTTAATGTCTTCCAAAGCTGCTTAGTTTTAGTAAAACAGGGCTATGTGGAAATTGATAACAAGCATAAGCTGCCTGGGGCTGGTGGCCTGGGTCCTGCCTCCTGTACTCTGGTAGGATCTGGTCTTCTGATATAGAGCAGAGAAGCAGCATCTTCCTATTTTGGCAGGAAACAAATTTGCAGTGCTTGGATTATTAGCATATGTTATAAGCACATAATCACATAAATTTTAAATTATCTTGAAACAGAAATAAGCCAGACACTAACACTACCAGCAACTGACTCTGTGTTCTAGAGATTTTTGTAGACTTCTTGTAGAGTTTTATTTCTTCTGTAACCTTGCAGTTTCCCCACATCAATTCATAGGTTCCTATGAACAACACACTCTGCATCTTTCTATGGTCCATACCTATTAATGGATCTCAGAGTCTGTTTTGACAAAATACAGAAAATACTAATGAAATGATTTGATTTTTTTTCTGACCAATAAGTGCTATTATTTGTTATTCCAATGGTATTATACAACCACTGTGAAAAAATATATTTGATTTTTTACAAGATTATAACTCTCAAATTACTCTAGAAATCAATCTCAGCTCAAAAATTATTTTAATATCTTCTTTACTTATTATTTCTTCTTAATATATAAGGAACAAGTATTTACCAAAAAATCTAGTCCATGAAGTAGAAAATAGCTTTACTTCATAATAAATTTTCCTAGTTCATCTTAGACAAAATCTTTTCATTTAATTAGAGAAAATATTTTATTTAATAAAGCCATTGTTTCATCTAGCTCAGAGCCTGTCTTCAACACTGACAACTACCAAGTAATCAATAGTGGTAATTGTAAGGAAGAAACATTATCTTCTGGCAAAGCTGCTCTCCATAGTTTAAACTAGGGAGGAGAAAGTCTTTGGCAGACTCGGAGATTAAACAACTCCATCTGAAGCTACTGGAAATATTTTCTATTAATTAAATGATGGTTTTACTGAGCCACTTAATTTATGCCCTAAAACAGAACATTTGTTAAGCCCTGTAATGATCTTTACGGTTATAAAAACTGCAGG
>VYZS01032132.1:13121-24242 GCA_013400695.1 Neodrepanis coruscans | reverse complement strand
CCTTCTTAGGAAAGCGTCAGTTCAATAGTCCCTATTCTATATTGGGAAAGTAATCTATTTGTCTACTTAAAAGATGTTTTTTTCAAGAAAGTTTTGACCTAAAATGGAATGTGACAGAATCAGCTAAATGGCTTTCTCCATTCCTGTCCATGTATTAGTTTATAGGCTCTGGCTGCCATCTCTACTTCTAAAGAATGGCCATAAAACTTATTCTGAAAAGAAGGAAAAAAGGAAATTGGAAAGTAATTTTTCCTGTAAATATATTCTTGTATCTCAATTTTTTATGTGCTTGTTCAACTGCCTGTAATTGCTTCTTCAATTTTACATCATATTTCAATTCATGTTGTTACTTCAAAAATCTTCTAGATAAAACAGGTGGAAAGAGAGTGTTTTGAGCACACCTAATATCATCTAGTTTGGGTTTGCTGTCTGCTGGTATGTTGCTTTATTGAGGAAATGATGCTGTAAGATGCTTTTTCATGATCAACAACAGGAAGCAGCCTTTCACAAAGTCATTATGACTCACCCCTGGAAGTGTTCAAGTCCAGTTTGGATGCAACCCTGAACAGCCTGGTTTATTGGAAGGTATCCCTGCCCATGGCAGGATGGTTGGAACCATTTGATCCTTAAGGACCCTTCTAACCTAAACCGTTGTATGAGTCTATGATTTTCTTCTTACTATAGCAAGAGTTATCTGTTTTACAAGAGAGTCTGGGTCAATACATTAAAAATTAACATGGAAGGAAGATACAGGCAGGAGTTTTCTGATCAAAAAGCTCATCATGATTTGTTTATCATTTATTCCTCTAGTAAACAGTGATATAATTGGTAAAGTCCAGAAGAGGAAACAGTTACTCCTTTGAAAGGTCCGAATTGAGAAGAAGGAAACTTCACGTATCAACAAGCCCGGAAGCAGGACTCTAAACTCAGATTGGTGTTCATTAGCAACAGTAAGGTAGTCTTTGCCAGAGAATTACATGTGAAGAAGTAGATGGCTTAGAATTTCAAGACTAGAGGCAGGAACAAAAACAGTGCCAGATCAATGTAACTGAACAAAGCATGTGCAGAATTAGCAAATGCAAGGTACTAAGTTGCATCTATACATGCCCTGATTTTTCATAATTTTTCAATATTCAGCTACTATCAGTCAGTGTCAGAGCCAGTTTACTCTAGGCTGACCCATCTGTGTAGCCTAATTTGGGGCTGAGATAAATGACGTATATTTATTTCTAAGTGGTGTATGCTGGAATTTTGAATGTTAACCCTTTAAGTATTCATATGAGAAAGTTATATATATAAACCAGTTAATTTTTCTTAAAGAAAATTTCTAAATAATAGCAACAAATAGACCCAGGTTTGTCTTCTGCATTAGGCAATATAGAGGTCAATGATGGTACAGGGACTGCTGTACATAGACTAAAGAATTTACATGTTACAAAGAATTGGGATTTCACTATTAAATATTTTTTGATGCGAATTCTATGATAGAAGGAAATACTTCATTCAAAAAATGGTGATGGAAAAAAATATTTTTCCTTTTGTAGATAGTGCATTTGTCAGACTGTAAAAAGAGAGGCTAAGACATGCAATTAGGTAGGTTATAGGTGTGACAGAGAGTCACATAGAAGAACCCCTTTTAGGGGATAGCTGTGCAGTCACTTATAAGATTTCTTGTCTGAAGTCAATAGGAGGTCTGAATCCATCAGGGAATCAGAACAAGCTCATAGTAGGAAAGAGAAGAGGCAGAAAGTCAAGTGTCTGTCTTATGCTCACTAAGGAAGACTTATGGCCAAGGAAGATCAATGCAACTGAGGAACTGGTGTTAAGAGGAGAATTTATGAATTATTTCTTAGACTCATTGTCTCTGAAAGAAGACAGAGAAAGCAAGGGTCTAATTTTCTCATCTGAAGATATTTTTTTTCTTCTGGCAGATATCAAATGTGTAGGTAGCATTTTATTGATGCTAAAGTTAAGAAGTGGAGGGGTTTTCAGAAGTATAGTTTTACTAAGCTCTTTAAACTCTTTTTCTCTTTTTTTTTTTTACTCCCAAACCACCTCAAGGTTAGAAACCTGATCGTATCTTCTTTTATGCAGTCAAACTTACACCTAGGAATTCTTCTATTGTTCATCAAACATAAAAATCCACTCCCCCACCTTTATCTATATATAATTAGACAGACTTAGTATATTAAAAATAAACCCCTGTGAACTTCTCTGAACACTTCTTCATTACCTGAAGTTCATTAGGCTAGCATCTTGTATGTATATATATTTATTTGTCTTGTGTTTATGTATACACTTGTATATATTCAAAGTGATAAACATTTTTTATATCCTTTGGTTATCTGAACTATCCTAGAGGTATAAGTTATTTGTAAATTTAGCGTATTTAAAAAACATGTCAAGCTTTAACTGAAAAAAAAAAAAAGTCTTTTTTCAGTAAGTTTTACACCTCAAAGCTAAAATTATTTTACTCTGCTTTGGCATCCAGATTTCCTTAGCAGTCAGTACAAACAGAAAGATACAATCTCTGTAAATGCCTGATTTTGTTTATAGGAGGATCTTAGATGAGCAGCCTAGACAAAACACTTCAGTTTTATAGGTGATATTAGTACTTTTGCGACTGCATTCATATGGAAAATGGGACTACATATTTTTTTATTTATTTGTAATATTAATAGCAATATAGGCAATAGAACATGCTATATTATGAATTACAAAAGAATGGCTTTCTTTTATATATTAGTTTTGTTTGTGCATTATCAATAGAATTGTAAACGCACATTTTATGTTATGCACTGCTTCTAACTTGAGAATACTTGCCATTTGTTTAATGAAAAGAGGAATAAAAAGAAATCTTGGACAAGAGGAGAAATGCCAAAAAAAAGAAGTGATAGAAAATGCTTCCAAAATTCTCTTAATTTATTAAATATTGGCAACTGACAATGAGTAACGAAAGATTATTTAACCATAATATATCTGTTGTGCTCCAGCAGTAGAAGAAACAACAATAGAAATTAACATTGAGCACACCTTTATTAAACAATAAGTGGGAGTGGAGTACAATAGTAATTCTAGAGGAAAGTTTAGTTACATCACTAAGAACAAGTACCTCCCTTTGCCTCATTAACAGAGGGGTTCCTTACAGGTAGTTTTTTTGCAGCTCAATGAAAATGCTGTCTGTTTTGAAGGGCACGTTTTACACTTATTTTTTTGAATTACACTGTTTTTAGGTAGAACAATATTTCACACAGTTCTAATGTACACCTTATATAATTTTACTTAAACTATTATTCTTATCATGTTTATATGTGTCATAAACCTGCATTCTTAATTTTGTGCATTTATTTCCTTTATGAAAGTCCAGAATATAAGGAAATATTCTGATAGCTATAAACAAACCCAAATGTGACTCCAAGTTTTGCTCCCCTTGAAAATCGAGTTCACTTCCGTTCTCCTTTTGTGGCTAGCTCTACCCTTTTGTGCACACTCCAAAGGATTATCTGAAGCTCTGAAGAGCTCTGAAGATTATCTGAATGTCTCCTGGGAAGCACCTGTTGAAGCTAGTGTGTCTCGGATAACTTGCAGGCACAAGTTATCTAGTGCCTGCAAGTTGTATCTAGTTTCTTCAGTCAATGGTGATGAGTTAATATTGCCTTATAAGTGTGTTTTATCCATGCTCCTGAATTTGTCATGCCTCAACTCACAAATAGGACATAGAAGGAGGAGTAAATTGACAAAGCAATTCAGTTCATATGAGGTATCTTGCAAACAGGGTCCAGGATATTTAGAAACTGTATGTGGTTGTTGCCCCTCTCTGATTTTATTTATACACTTGTTCAGGAGTTTTTTGAATTAAGATGGCTGAATTCTCCATGCTTAAAAAACTCTAATTGTTTTGACAACTCAGGGAGAGCAGGATTATTTGTAATCTGGATTATTTGTGATTATGACATAAATTATTTAAAAGGAAAAGAACAGGACAGAACAAAATTTTCCTTATTAGTGCAAATGCTCCTCCATTTTAGCCATTCCATTTTTAGTTAGCTGAATTCCTAATATAATCAAGGGTAGCTCAGTACTTATCTCCACATCAGGTCTGAAAGGATTAGTAGCAGGAAACAAGTGAAAATATATCATGCAATAGAGAAGTTTAATTGACATTAAATGAGTTTTAGCTATGTGCTGGAACACAAAATATTGCCCAGTTAGTGCCTTTTGCCATTTTTTCCCTAGTTCTCTCTGCTATCTTTCTGTGAATTACATTTGTTTAGAGCTGTAGTGATACAAGAAAAAAGAAACTCCCTAAAATATAAGCCCTTCAAGTGATATGATAACACCAATTATTTCTTCATAAATATTATCTTGTGCATTCTGATACTCATTTCAAGAATTTGATCTTAAGGCAATTTGATGGTCTCTGGCAGATTGATGAATTAGGAAAGCTGACATTCTTCATTACAAATCCAACAAGAAATGACCTTGAGTTTCAGAGGCCCTTCTTCTGCTACAGTCGAAATATTTTACTGATTCTATTCATTCTATTATAGGTACAAAAAAACATAATGTACAAAATTTGTGCTACTGAATTATGATATATTGTATAGTATATTAGGAGTTATATTAACAAAGGTAGAGTACAAACTGATAAAACAACACAAACTTTCACTGCCATACTCCATCAAGTCTGAAGTGCTAATGTATTTGACTGTTATTAAGGAGATAATGAAATTATTTCTGAAATAGTTTCTACCTAGAAATACTTTTCAAATACTGGTTCATTTTTTAAACCCTTTTCTTTCATGAAGTCTATTTATCTGTCTTTTGAATTTACATAAAATGACTAAAACATATCAAAACATAAAACTTTAAAGACTCCTTTCACAATCATTTTAAAACACTAATAGAAGTTTACCATTTCCAAAAAGCAATTTCAGCTATTATGCACTTCCCCTTGTTTATGGAAAAAAATCCAACACAACATCAAATAAATAAATAAACAAGCAAACTCCAACAAGATATACAAATCCTTAGGCTGGTGTGGTGTTTTATTTCCATTTGTCTAGGTAGAAGTAAACTTTGTACTAATACTGGAGTTTGGAGGTACTTCCGTAACAGCCAACTGGAACAATGTCTCAAGGTCTCCTCAGGGGGAACATGTTTCCCTGCAGTGGGGCAATAGCAGCAGCAGCTCAGCCCCCAGTGGGAGGGTGTTTCTGGATGCTGGGATGGGGTGGAGAATGGGAGGGCCTCGAACGGCCAATCAGCAATGAGTGACGCCTGCCACTGAGGAAGGGTATATAGACTTTGGGATTACATGGTTCAGGGAGCGGGTCTTTGGAACGGGTCTGTAACCTGCTCCCTGCGCATGCAGAATAAACACACAATTCTCATAATGAGAATTTGTTGTGCATTTGGTTACCACACATCAGTAGGTTGTTTCATTATTTTGAAAGACATTTTGGTTTTTCAGAAACTAAAAGCAGAAGGGTGGAACATCTAGAGAAGTTATACACTGGCATCACTGTGAAGTGTTGTGGGATCAGGCAGTGAAATACAGCAGGAATAAAAAATTAACATATTTGCAGAAGAGACTACAAAAGAGCGGGAAAGCCAGCAGTTCTGTCCAGTAGAAGCAGCAGTAGAAGTCCAAAAATTAGATATTATTTAGGACTTGGATCTTAGCCTTTTAATCCTCTTTCTTTTTTATGTTAACTTTCTTTACTAAAAGTTGTTTGTATGTAGGGAGAATGAGTTCTATGAGTACAATAAAATTCAGATTAGGTTCACCATGATGTGGAGGATTCAATCTGTGTTTTATTACTGACTCTTAATTTCACACTGAACAATATTCCTGCAAAATAGAAGTCCTTGCTAGAAGTTTATATATAAATACGTATATGACAGTATAGACTTCTTCCAGATTCTCTTACTGAAAAATATGGTAGCTCATCATAAAGTACAACAAAAGGAAAATAACTTTGTGTGATACTGAACACAGCAAAGCTATTCTTGCATCCCCAAATTATCCATTACATTCTGGATGCAAATGCATGCATGTAGCTTTTCAATTTCACTGGAGCCTGACTCATTTAAGAAATGAGTATTATCTTGTGTACCAAATTTATAGGCACTGGTGCAATGAACTGAATACTAAACAAGCATTGAATCCTGGGAATTTCTGCATGCAAAGTGCCTGTGAAAATACTTTTTGTATATTTGAATAATGAAGGTAAACTTTTAAAGGAAGAAAATTTATCTCCTGTCTAAAAATCTTATTCTAATAAAGGAATTACTAGAATATCTCAAAAATACAGTAAATCAGATATTAGAGAAGTGGCGGTGGTGCTTCCAGCCCTATACCACCCACACCACTGGTGGCCCACACCGCGGCAGCTAGCGAAGCCCCATGTGCACTCCAAGCGGTGGCAGGGGCCCCACGGGAGCCAGCGGCAGGACTGTGGGCACGGGGGCCCTGATAGGGGCTGCCACTGCCCTGCAGGCCCAGCACGGCATGGCCTCCACCGCCACTTTCCACAGAGTTGCAGGAGAATGGACAGGGTGGCTCTGTCCCCTCCTGGTGCACTCTGCAGGGTCGCGGGCTGAGCTGGGCCGACCCCGCACGGCCCCAGTGCATCCCGCAATGCAACGGGATGAGGCTGGACCAGACCCGCCTCGCGTTCCCCAAGCTCGGCCCCACGCCCACTGTGCCCAACAGGGAACATGGGATCATCAGCCCACCATGCACCGGGGGATGCACGGGGATGCCAACATCTCTGCCTGCTGCGTTCTCGGGACGAGGGTTCCAGCTGCACTGCTCCGACCTCCCAGCCCTGGTCATCTGTCTTCTTAGGAAACACAAGAAAAAGCTTCAAAGTGCTCCTGGCTCCCACACGGAGAAGAGAAAAGAAATAAAAGGTTTTAAAATGAAAACGTTTTCCCAACCCCATAACACTCATTCTCTGATAGTCAAGACTTCTAGTCCACATCAATTATCCTATTCGTATTCCCTTTCATAATGAACCACTTTCAGAGGCATGTATCTGCCATTGCTGCTCACATTCATTCTGCACAGCACTTTGGCTTGTCATAGGCTGGAGAATAGATCCTGTATGGCTGTTCATCATTTTACAAAAATACAGTTGCTTCCCATTCAGTTATTGATAGCAAAAGCCTTGCTTTCCTGAAGATTTGTATGTTTTCTGTGTAGTTTTTGTAGTTTTAGTTAGTTGGGTTTATTTGGGGGGATATATTCCTCAGAAGTTTTACTCAAAGAGTACTGGAGTCTTTGGATTTTTTTAGGAGCTTGCAAAGATAGTTCTTTTATTCTGAGTTAGCACTTGGATTTTCATAGTTTCACTCCAACCTGAAACGTTTTATGTCGCTTCAAACTACCCAGCTTTAGGAATTATAGCAGCCCAGTTGGGTAATTTTTCCTGCTGAAGCAAAATATAAATATTCATTTTTATGTAAAGACAGCAAAAGATATGTTTATAAATTTAATGGAATTATTTAACACACAAATTTTATTAATGAAGGTTTCTCTTTTAGTATGGTTTTATCTACTTCTTTGAGTCACCTGTGTGTAAATACCCATTTACAATACTTACCAATACTCCCATTTGCAATTTTTCCTCTCTAAGGCATTGCATAAAGCTGCATACCAATCAATAGTTTTTAATTTGTATAAAGATTATTTGTTTGTTGTTTGCTTGTTTGAGTTTTTTTAGTTATGTACTTTAGATTAATTCCATTTTTGAGAAGTCTGTACTTTTGAAGTCATAAATGCTTAAGGGTGAAAACAAGACAATTGAACTTACAACACAATATGCCATTGAAAGAATGTGGGTTTGTGAGGGCTTCTTTGGCAATGAAGGTGGTTTAAATACCAAGAAAGCTCTGTATTTCCTTTCAGCACCTTGCCTACAACTCTTAGTTCTGAACACAGAAAAGTTTCAAAACATATTTCTACAAAAATAAGAATTATTGCTGTCAACATTTTGGAGAACATCACTACCTGAAGGACAGTGAAGCATCTGTGTGAGAAACCAGGTCTCTATCGACATGTTCAGCAATGGCCTAATCTCAAAGTATTTGATACAAGAACTGACTGAACATCTCAAAGCGAGGGAGAAATGGAGGATTTGAAAAGAAGGGAAAGGAAATTAATCCCATTAGTTGCTTACTTCTAAAATGCCTATTTTAATATGAGCCCTGAAGAATCCAGTAGTGAGCCAGATATAGTCCTCCAAATCTGTCTTCTGATGCAAAATGATTAAAAGGGCCCTAGAACTAAGACTTGTTCAACTGTCAATATCATATAAATATGGCTTATATAATCTGATATAATTATCAAAATAATTTTTATATTTAAACTTCATTGATTGCAGTGTGAAATATATTGGCACAGCATTACATTTTAAGCAACACAAATGTTCACATTTATTTATTTACTTTTTAAACACAGTTGAAACTTTTATGTTTGTCTTCCACACAGATTCCATGGAACATGGAACAATTGGAAGGTGTAAGATGACTGAAAAAATATGAATAAATGCAATCCTCTATATCTATGATATCCAATTCAATATTGAATTCATTGACTAACAGGTCAACAGTGCACATTTCAAATGTGTCGTCCCTTCTGTTCCTAGATTTAGGATTAAGTAGATGACTTGTTGTATTCTTTTGTCCAATCCTATTGTAGAATGACAATGAAATAAATAAGCAGTATTAACAAGAGCTAATCCTACAATTTGAGTGCTGTAAAGACAAGTTTTTGTCTAGCAGCTTAGTAATAATACATTTTCCATCCTTCTTTATAGCTACAGCAATTGAATTGCAGCTAGAGAGAATCAATCCATGGTTTTAGTAAGAAAACCTGTTGGGAAAACAAAAGACAGCAGAGAGATTGAAGAGTAGGATGTGCACAATGAAACAATACAATTTAATATGTTTAAATCTTTATATTGGTTGCATATTGCAGTGTAAATAGAACAGAGAATGTCTCTGTAATTGTCTTGAAACCCACAGCGAAAACTGATCCCTTTAAAGGTCATGGCTGTTTCCAAACTATTTAGACTAGCCCGATGAATTTTCACTTTGGACCCATCTATGTGAGAAGAAGTATGAAGTAGATAATTTTTTTCCAAGTTTAATTTTTGGTGCTTATTCATTTTCTTGTTCCTTGGATTTCTAATATAACAACCATGGCAAGCCTAATAATCTTCCTACTTTTTTGCCTCAGATTCCAAAAGACAAATTCAATACATGACAATATAGATTCCATTCAAAAACAACATGGATGCCAAGACTCTTTGCAATTTTTTTAGCCCCCTTCCTTCCCACTGCCTAAATAAGAAAAAAAAGTAGAGGCACTTCAGAATTAGGAAAAGCTTTCTTAATTGATATATTGCACTTATGAACATGGAAACATGCATTTCTATTAATTATGTTTGTTTGAAAATCATGAAGCATTCCTAAACAGAACTTCACCTCACAATCTTCCCAAATTCAAAATAAAAAAAATTTACTGCATTAATTAATGTCTTAAAATCCATTGGCATTTAGAAGAAGTAATCCTGATGCTACAACCAGTTTCATTTTGGTAGAACAGCTATATTTACACCAGTTTAAACTGCAGTTGAATCTGACTATATGTTCATTACTTATAAAACTCCATTTTATGAAGATAAAATTGTATAAAATATATGAAATATATTTTATATGCATAAATATATGAAACAGTGACACAATTTATTTTCAAATTGGGCTTACCTTTCATTATACATCAGTTTATATCAAGATTTGACTGGTTTACAAAAGTACACAGTACTAAAGAATGAAAAAATGGCTGTGCTTCATTAAGGAACATCTTCTTTGGTAACTGCCAAATCCTTTCTAGCAATACTTGCTCATATTAATATTCCCTAATGAAAATTAATTTTGTTTATGTACAGTCATAATGGATACAGCAACATAATTACTATGTGTTGACTGCTACTTATTAATTAATTATTATATTTTCTTCTATAATTTATTTATCAGAAAAAAAAATCAAGTCTGAAGCAGCATCTGTTTTTCAGAGAAGTCCTGCTTTGACTTAATTTTACAGCTGAGCAGGAAGGCGAACAAAGAGCTTGAGTAACTTGCCCAAGGTCACTGAGACTGCAATCAGCCTTAATTAGACCAAGTGCAAATTATTTTTCATTCTTGTATTCTAGTCACTGAAGCTGATGGTGTTTTAGTTTCAAACAGCTGTTGCTGAAGTTACCAAGAAAGGACACAATCTTAGATTACATTGACCCCTTTCTATGCATCAAAGTAAGGCAGGCCCAAGTTCTTCCTTGAAAACCTTAATTTAAAAGGAGTTTGAATGTAAAGAGAAAAGGAACATCACTGGTGTGCTTTTATTTTTCTGTTTATAAAGAGGCTTTGGATAAGAGTAATGCCTGTAACAGAGCTGCTGTGGTGGACTAAAATCCCATCAAATGACTGCAGTTTTAGAGTTGGTAACATCCATCCTGATTCAGTGGTGCCAGTCCATGCTGTTAAGTCATACATAGATCCTGTACTACTGGATCAGTTCCTGCAGCCACATAGTTTTTAGCCAGGCACATTAAAATAAAGAAAAATAATTTGTTTTCCCTGGATGTGTCAAGCTGAAGATCAAAGAGGTTTAACAAGCTATCCATGAGCTGAGGTATGCACCTTAATGTAGAAGAATGCTTGTGTGATTTAAATGGATCCTGCAAGAAGACAGTTCCTGACTCATAGAATCACAGAAACACAGAATTAACAAGGCTGAAAAGACCTTTGAGATAAAGTTCAACCTATGACCTAACACCACCTCATAAACTAAACCATGGCACTAAGTGCCACATCCAGTCTTTTTTTAAAAACTTCCAGGGACTGTTACCCTACCACCTCCCTGGAAAGATCATTCCAATGGCAAATCACTCTTTCTGGGAAGAATTTTTTCCTAATGTCTAGCCTAAACTTCTCTTGGTGCAACTTGAGACTGTGTCCTCTTGCTCTGTCACTGGTTGCTTGGGAGAAGAAACCAGCCCCCACTTGGCTACAGCCTCCTTTCAGGCAGTTGTAGAGAGCAATAAAGTCTCC
>VYZS01032132.1:0-12744 GCA_013400695.1 Neodrepanis coruscans | reverse complement strand
ATATATATATATATATATATACACACACATTTTGAATATATATACATATTTGGAAAAACATGGAACACAAAGCAGTAACTCAAGAAAAAATGAAAACTTGTAGTGTAAAAAGAAAACGCCCCTCCCATTTGGGTCAATTTTAACTCTCTGTCCAGCAGAAGAAATATCAGCACACCTCTGAGAGATGAAGGGACTGAGAGACCAATGAGAAAATTCTGCAGTCACATAACAAAGGTGGCCGCAACACTGATGGGGTGCAGTCCAAACAGTGTTGTGGGCAGATGNCTCCCTCTAACAAATCACAACTTACACTCAACATGGTGTCATCTGTAAACTTGCTAATGATGGACTCAATCCCCTCATCCAGATCATCAGTAAAGATATTAACAGAACTGGGCCCAACACTGATGCCTGGAGGACACTGCCAGTGACTGGCCACCAACTGGAGATGGCACCATTCACCACCACTCTCTGGGCCTGTTCATCCACCCAGTTCTTAACCGAGCACAGAGTGCACTTGTCCAAGCCATGGACTGCCAGCTTTTCCAGGAGTATGCTGTGTGTGGAACAGTGTCAAAGTCTTTGCTGAAGTCCAGGTAGACTACACTCACAGCCTTCTCCACATCCACCAGGAGGGTTACCTGGTGACAAAAAGAGATCAGGTTGGTCAGGCAAGACCTGCCCTTCTGTCTTGGTTTTGAGACAATTGTACAATACAAATTTGGAAACATGAGATTACCAATAGAGAAAAAGGAATAACAGCTATTTTATTATATATATATATATACACACATATATATATACACACATATATATACATATATATATATATATATATACACACACATTTTGAATATATATACATATTTGGAAAAACATGGAACACAAAGCAGTAACTCAAGAAAAAATGAAAACTTGTAGTGTAAAAAGAAAACGCCCCTCCCATTTGGGTCAATTTTAACTCTCTGTCCAGCAGAAGAAATATCAGCACACCTCTGAGAGATGAAGGGACTGAGAGACCAATGAGAAAATTCTGCAGTCACATAACAAAGGTGGCCGCAACACTGATGGGGTGCAGTCCAAACAGTGTTGTGGGCAGATGTGTTCTCACCAGCTCCCCAGGTGAAGGGAGGGAAGAAACCCTATGGGGACAGTGTATCTCTCTCCGAGGGGGTCCAAACTGGGTGGCAGCAGTGATGGTGCACAAATGTCAACAATGAAACTCGCTGCTCCTGGAGTGCTGCAGAGAGCCAAGAACCTCCTGGAACAATTGCTGTCACCCATGTTTTGCAACCAGAAACCCCCACCATGCCTATGCAAGGCAGGGCAGCCTGTCTCCTTCACAAAGGCTTTTCACATTCTGCCCTCTCATTGCCACCTTTCCCACTCCTAAAATGCCACAGCACACTCAGGGCCTCTCACAGCTATGCCACCACCATTGCCCGCTGCCTGCACTGGCCACGCCGCCCCCACCACCACAGGGCCAATCACTGCACTGCTGGAGGTGGCAGTACCTTGAATGGTGGCAGCTTGTGGTTTACCATTTTTCAAGGAATGCTGACAGGTCAGGAGAGGTCTCAAGTCGGCAATCACTTGCAGCCAGCAGACTTATGGTGTTCCTGTGGAGTCAAAGCTCCGTGACCCCCTTTCTTGCTGAAATTTGTTTTCACTACAAGTTTGAAACAGAACAAGTTGAGCAATACAATTCTTTTCTGGGATAGTGACAGGTGGAGAAGGTTCCCCTATTAATTCAGGCACAGAAACTGTGCAAGAGACTGTGAGTTTCTAGTGTCCCATTAACAATCACAGCATCTTGGCAAGTTTTCGCCAGTAATTATAGAACATTAGTTGTTGTATAGCAGTGAGAATTACAATAGTAATAGCAAATATATCATACGTTACCAATTTTTGTGAAAATACCCCTTTGATAAATGACTGTGTATAATATGCAATAGTGATATAATATGGAATGGGCTCATATTGCTTTCTTTGAGCACTGTGACGGTGAACTGGAAACAGATTCACAGCTGCTGCAAAATTATAAAAGTCAATGTTTGCATTCTGTAACACTTGCAAACGAATGTTTTGCCATCTACTCACTGGTTCATTGAGCACTGGTGATTTCTGTGTTTCCACCTCAGCAAAGTCCATTAAGTTGTGCTTTCGCCCCTCCTTATCGAAAGAGGGTAAAGGAGCAGAAACTTTAAGAAACAGCAAATCTGTTAGTGGGAGTAAAGGAGAAGGCTCAGACGACACTCTTTGGGAAATTATTTCTCGTGTTGTAGTCATATCAGCCAGGGGGAGGGAAGCAGAAAGTGGAGTAGGTGGTTCCACGCATGATTTATTTTCATCTTTTGTCCGCTCTTGGCTTAAAGTAGCAATGGCCACAGGTGAAATTACTGTGCCAGAGCGTATTTGTTTCAGTGAGTCTTTTACTAGTTTCCAAGTAGTTAATAAGTCATGAAAAGTGTTTGCTGTGTTGGCGGCAACACCATGCTTTTCTAGCCGTAAAAGCAAACAGCTTAATTTCTTCTCAACATAGTCTATTTTTCTAATTTTTAAGATATGCATAAAGATTTTCAAGGTAGATTTATCTGCAGAGGAAATGTTCATTTCCATTACTCAAGCTACCCCACCGAAGTATGCTCACCGGTCTTTTGCAGCTGTCAGCAACCACTGCTCTTTGAAGTTGTATCTTGAGTTCAGCCATCGGTGTTTTAGACGTCATACCGGAGTCACCATATATGGCTGATTAATTGGCAGGATCCCAAGCAGGCCAAAGACACGTTGCAAGCAAGGAACACTTTATTGCATAATGCACTGATTTTTATATGTTTCTTGTATGATCATGTGATGAATCTCACAGAATCATTGATTGAGGGGTCTCGGTCATGCGCCCCTACAGTTTATGTGATTGATTGGCATATTAGTAGTCTTAAAGACTATAGAATAACATTTATCACTTATAACTGTCAGAACACAAAGGAAAGCCTCATTTCATTGTCTCTTGAAGCATGAAGCCTAGGCCAATTTTAGGCTCACTGACACATAACTTTGAGAACTTTTCCTTCGAGGTCAAACACATCAGTTACCCCTACATTATCTCTTCACACCTGTTTGTTAAATAGAGATTTCCTTTTTTCTCTTACTGATAAAGAAAAATGTACTGCAGCACATGCTTTCCAGCTGCTTAAAGAAGTTTGTCTCTCCTTTTCCTTCCTTTGGAGGACTAGAAAACTATAGCTCATACACCAGGCAATCACATGTGTAGTGATTTGGATGACTCATATTTACAGGGTACTTTATTAACCGAAATTAAAAAATAAAAGGTGTTGAAAAAAAATGGATTCTTAAATAATATCAAGGCACCATAATGACCCATTGAAAAAAACCTCCATAAAAATTAATCTTAGAGCCTTTTTTTAGGAGTGTGCCTTAAAATGTAGAGAAACAGACAAATAAAATTGGGCAGCATGATGAATTACAGTAAAGAGGCATTTTATGTGTGTTCATGAAGCTCAAAATTCTCTAAAAACAAACTGAGAATAATTTTAAAACCTATTTTCCTCCATCAAAGGAAGACAGTGAAAGTAACAATGGCTACCATGCCAGAGCCTGGGAATATGACTGCATAAACAAAGCAAAACATTTTTCTTCTGGGGATAATGACTCCAGTTTCCAGCTACAGTTGCCACAGGGTAATAATTGAAGTGCTACTTGAAAAGTTCATGTACAGCTATGCCTAGGACTACTATAACGTGGGAGGAAAGCTAAAAGATATTTCTGAGCAAGCAAAAGTGTCATGGTTCCAGAAGAATCATGGTTAAATTCTGTTTCATTTAACATACTTATTAATCATTCTGATGGTAAAATAGATGGAACAAAAATAAGTTTCATAATACTAAAACAAGACAGTTCCATATACTGGCTATGATGGAAAAATAATGCAACCAGAAAGACAGAAAATATAAATTAAAATAGAAATTCATGGTACCACAGTAGCTGAAATGACAGGGATTGGAAACACAAGTCGAGGAATAGAGAGATATTCTTGTGAAAAACTTCAGCTGAAATTTGGTTAGCCATTCAATTAGACAGAGATAAAAGCAGTTATCTGTCCCTTTTTTTCTTTCAAGTACCTGCTTCAAAGCATCAAAAACCTCCTATATGGGAGGCCTGAAATATATTTAAATACAGATAGCCCTTGGAAAATCTAATGCTCCAGTTGAAAATCTAATGCTCCAATCTAAAGTCCAGTTGAAGGATGTCTCAGTTTGAGACAATTTGTAGGGATGGAGACCTCTGACAGAAGTTTCCTCCCTCATATTCATTACCCCTATATTCTCCAATACAGAGAGAGAAACCAAATACACCTGTATGCAAGTGAAAAAAAAAAACCCTCTTTATCAAGAAGAATGTTAATAACAATACTGATAAAATTGCATTAAACCAACCAATGAGGAGCAACTTCCCAAGCACCACTCACTGGACCAAATGGAGATGGTAGCCAGCTTCCTCCACTAGGAAGAAAATCAGTAGACAGAGAAAAGATGTCCACCCCTCCACATGATTTTCCTCCCCCACACCCAGAAAACCCGGCAGGAACAGTTGGAGACTCAGCACTGGCAGTAAACAATGGATAGGTGGGATTTCTTACTGGCAGACATTTGTATGGTACTGTAGTGAGGCTGTGTTGCTGGTACAGGTAGTCAGAGCAGGGCTGCAGATCCCCCAGGTGATGAGAAGGATACACAAGGCACCCATTGGATCCAGCAAAAAGACTTGTTTGTTGCCAGTTTTATGTTCCTTGGTCAAATCAGTGGTAGAAGCCCCATGTAGTCAGGGAAGTCCCATGTAGTGAGGGAAAAAAATCTAGAGTCAAGTGAAGTTCGAATGTGGTCTTTTACTGGGCTTAGGCTAGGTGGGAATGTTCCTGATACCTCCTCTGGGGCAGTGAGTTCTACACTGGATGATGTAGTACTGGATCATGGGACACACCTCGAGTCTTTGATACCTTCTAAGATATTACAGTTCCTATTACATCAGCACAGGTGGATCCATTACAGTTCATCAGCAGAGATGGATATCTTCAGGCTACATGGAATTATCCAGATGCCTCCCTAAAGGGAGTTATCTCCCTATGACAGCTGAGTCATTTGTGTAAGAACAAAGAAATCCTACCCTGCTTAACAGGATTTGCCTCTCTCCTTGATCAACGTCCAGCTTGTAGCTGAGCTGGCAAGTGTTCATGTCCTCAGCACCTGGGTGGCCACTCTGCCCATGGTTAACAAAGCAAACTGATGATTGAGCCATTAGCACAATGTTATGGATTTAAATCCTGTTTGAACTTTTTTCTCCATTCCAACTGCTCTGGGTTTGGGCACTGCATGCCTTCTTCTTCTCCTGCTTTTCTTTCTCCTCCTCAGGGACTTCAGACGGCTGAGCGTTCTGTGTGGTCATGACTGCCACCCACAGGGAAGAGAGACAGGGTAGGGTGGTGAAGGGAGGGTGGCAAGGCTGCTCCACCATACACAGCTGGGCCAATCTTGGGCAGCGGGGGAAAGGCATTGCAGAAAACCAGGAAATACAAAGTGCACATGCAGGAGAGACGGCCCTCCCCTCTCTCTCAAATGAATTTGGCTGCAGCTGGCATGCAACCGACTGTGTGGGTCTTTGTGTGTCCCACTTCCCCTCTGTATGCCTCTTGAGCCCATCCTTTTCTGCTATGCAGCTCCATGCTGGGCTTTGCTGCCTGGCGGCCATCTCAGATGGACTTTATTGTGGCTCCCAGGAGGTCCCAGCTCACTCTCAATTCCAGGCCAGCATGTGCCACCATCAGTGTCAATGCATCGCCCCTGCTATCAACACCATAATGAGGCCTGGACCCTTAGGCAGATGCTGTCCATGAAGGAGTTTCTTCTCGCCTCCTTGCACCTCAGGGGATGGTGAAATAGTCTCCCTTTAACTGCCTGTGGAAGGGCACTGGATGCCTCCACCATTCCCAGGGCTGCCATTGTTGTGTCCATGGGACTCCTCACTGGGTCACAGCTCCCACTTTGTCTCCCAAGGCCGTGCTGGTGCCAATTGTCAGCCAGACTTAGCACTGCCCGGACCAGAGAGCGTTCTCTGACTGTGAGTTCCCATTTTTCTCAAGATGTTGCTTGTGTTCTGTGTTTTATCACATATATATATTTTGCAGAGAGTCTCTTGATTTCAATTTCAATAGTACAATTGTCTTAAAATCAAGTCACACAAATAGTCTAATCTCATACAACACCTGGGAGGCCACTGCAGGTAGTTGAATGTTTGAGTCATTAATCACTAGTAGTTCAGTCTATTTAAAGAAGGCAAAACACCAAAAAGCAAAAATAATACGATTTGGAGAAAAGTTGGATACCAGAACTTTTGTGTAATGCAGGACAAATAAATATATGTAAAAGTCGAAACATGAATTTTTTTGTATGGTACAGATAAAAAAAAAGTAGTCTAGTCTCCATAAGTATAACATATCCTATAGAAATAATAAAACATCCATTGTCTTGGTTCTATCACCTTTATATATGTTGTTCAATTTCTTTGTTCTTGATCTTTCTGAAAGCAACTATGTACGAAAGAGCACCTAGGCTCTGTACAAGCTGCTATAGTTAAATGAGAAATAATACAACAGTCATTTTCCTAAATGTGTTGGAAGAAAAGAAATTAAAATTCTATTAAGAGAGTGAATACTATTCATACTATTAGAGAGTTGGGTGAGCGACTTATGAGGGAACATTTACCATGTAAGAGGATTGTATGTATATGTAATGGATGGAAGAAACATGACATATTGTCCTCAACTCCAAGGAATAAGGAATATTACTTGGTGTAAGATTTGGAGAAAAATGTAGGTCTGGTAAAATTAAGTTAGATAGTGAGATATATAAGATCACTGTGAAAAAATATTGTCACAGCAGTGGGATTTTTTGAGTAGTTTCCAAAGGCATAGATTGTGGGCCTCAAACAAAATAACTTAAACCTGCCAAAAACTCCACAGTTTTGGGAATCATAGCTACTTTACAGCAATAGTATTTGAAGATATTTTCCAGTTGTCACACATCATAGAGGTGCATACAGATGCACTGGTACAAATCAGGAGCAGCAGGAAAACTATACTAATAAGTCCTTTCTGAAAACTATCATACTTTATCATTTATATTTGCCACTTAAATAAATACATGAGGGTCAGACTGTCTCTTGTTGGTGAACAGTGAGGAAAAGATACCTTTGAAAAAGTAGATGGAGCTTTTTTAGACCAAGATTTTACATCTTTCTTCCTCTGCAATCTGGTTGTTGAGTTACCAGGCTTCCATTCTTGGTATGTAGGAAGATGCATTTAAAATGCATTAAAATAACAAAATTAATTTCCCAGGATTGCAGGAGAGTTTTGAGGTCCATCATCTTTTGATCTCAATGGAATTTATCCAGATGTTGAATTAAGGACTCCAGGCAACACTTTTTCCAGATTTTATGTTTAAAGTTATTCTCCAAATATGTATTTAAGGATCAAGAATAAGTTGCCCTTTTCTTTCACCAAAACTTAAGGAAAAAATATTCAGATATTTTGATCCAAAAGCAGAAGCTGTACTTCTGATATTCTTACTGTTACTTATTTAGTAGCCTCGTGCCAGGAATGTGCAGCCCTACCTACAGCTAACAACTGTGATGCAATGTTGCTGTAGTCACTAGAGCTGGGCTAGTTTATTCCAGCTGGGGACTCTGTCCCCTACTACTGAAACCTATTTCTTGGTAGCTGGTCATTAATATAGTTGGTCATTGGGTTGGTTGGTTTGTTTGTTTTGTTATGGGGTTTTTTGTGTGTGATTGTGTATGGTTTTGTTTGGTTTGGGGTTTTTTTCAGATATTGAAACTGTCACTGAATGAATGCTAAATAAAGTAAGCCTCAGAGGTAAAGCAATTTATTTTTCCTTTAACTTGTTTGGTTACAGAGTTTAGTATCCAGGGGTTGGATCACCTAACCTGTTAGGTAGGTGTACTGAAAGGACAGTGCAGTACAATATCTGCCTTGTTTTTAAGCTGCTACTGACAAGCAGATTGTCATTTAAATCCAAGCAGTCAGCTGCTGCTACCAACTACCGTCATTAATATCATTGCTTTGAGCACTGTTTCACTGTTGCAAACATTTTTTCAACTACCTTTTCTCCATTCTTCTGTGTTCTTTAAAAAAACAATAGTAGGTCTTATTGGGAGTTTTGGAAGCAACTAGCTTCCCCAGCATTTATAAAAGGCAGGAAGCAACAGACTTCTGTGGGCTCCCACAGATAAGATAAATAGCTTCAAACATTTTCTATCAGCTTAAAGCAGTGTGCTTGATGATGCAAGCACACTTTGTTTCTTTTGCCTTGCAGTCACACTGGGACACCCAGTCTGAAAGCAGATTTGAGTGAACTTGAAAATTCAAGATAGGCTTGATTGCACATCTGCCAATGAACCCTAAAAATAATAATTAAAAAAAAATTAAAAAATTAAGAGTCAACTCAGAAAAGAAAACTGCTTGGCACACTCCATGCCCTGCCCTGTGTCTTCTGACTTGTCACCTCTCAATATTTACATTCAGTGGGGAAAACCTGGCCAAATTACAAGACGTAAAAGGGCACTGCTGAAATCCAAACTGTCGCAACTCACAGTAGGGCTTGACTTTTGTTTCATTAAAAATTTAATTTGAACCAAACTGTGCAGTCACAAAGCTCATCAGTGTTTCCTGTTCACAATGCTAAAGAATCAGATGTTCAAACATAGCAAATTAGTGAAGACTATGTTTACAGTCTGCTCCCTTATTACTGGAAATGATTATTTGATAAACAAAGAAGCACAGCCAGGAAGCAACGCCAGCATTTGCTGACAGATTTAGCATGACAGATTTACTGACTCCACCTTATACCTTTGGGTGGATCAAGAATGGTGCTTCAATTACTCTTGAAGAACTGCTATATAAAAGAGAGCAGCCAGCTGCCTCTAATCTCTAAATTAACCTCAGGGCAGAAATGGTATGGGACTCTGATTCCATGCAGTACTGGCAGTGCTGCTTGAAACCAGGGAGCTTATGCATATGCACAAAAGGGAAGCTTGTTTGCAACATGCAGAAGATTCTCAGAGGAAAACACACCTTTGTAGGCAGGATCTATACTGTGTTCAGGGTATGTTGTTTCTCACACTGAGGATCAGGTATGATTCTCACAGCTAGATAGCAGCAGTTCCTGCTCTTGTGTTGGTGGAAGCTACATGTTACCACTATACTGCTGTAGTGGGTTGACCTGGCTGGATGCCAGGCACCTACTGAATCTGTTTTATTACTCCCCTCAGCTAGTTAGACAGAGGAGAGAAAATATAATGAAGGTTCATATTTGAGATAATGACAGGGAATATCATCACAAGCAAAACACACTCAGCTTGGGCTTATTATTGGTTTTATTACTAATAAAATCAGAGGAGGATAATGGAAAGTAAAATAAATCTTAAAAACATTTTTCCACCATCCCTCCATCCTTCCCACACTCTGCCTCCTCTGCTCCAGAGGCTCAGTGGGGGTTACAGTCAGTTCACCACAGATTATTCCTGCTGCTGCTTAGGGAGAAGAGTCCTTCAGACACAGGCTGCTCCAGTGTGAGTCCCCCCCAGGGCCACAAGCCCTACAAGGAAATATGCTCCAGCATGGGCTCCTATCTCCCCGGGTCCACAGGTCCCCACCAGGAGCCTTCTCTAATCAGGGGTTTCCTATGGGTTCACCTGCTCCAGCATGGGTCTCCTCCATGGGCTTCAGGTGAATCTTTGCTCCAGCGTTGACATCTATGGGCTTCAGGGGTACAGCCTCCTTCACCATGGTCTTCATCATGGGCAGCAAGGGAATCTCAGCTCTGGTGCCTGGACCACCTCCTCCCCCTTCTTCTTCGCTGACCTTGGCATCTGTGGAGTTGTTCCTCTCATATATTCACGCTCCACTCTTCCCTGAGAATAATTAGATCTGCCCTGTACCTGTTTTTTTCCTTCTTAAATATGTTATCACAGATACATGACCACCATTTCTGATTGGCTTGGCCATGGCCAGTAGCACATCCTTCTTGGAGCCAGCTGGCATTGGGTCTATTTGACATGCGGGAAGCTTCTAGTGGCTTCTTACAGAAGCCACCACTCTAGCCACCCTGCTACCAAAACAGGGCCACACAAAACAAATATCATTGCTAAAAGTCTAACCTTCCCTTTCCAAAGCTTACTCAGTCCAGCTATTCTGTGTGGCTGTCTAGTGAAAATTAAACGGAGACAGTTTCTTCTCGCTGAGGCTTTCCCTCAGGAATAAAGGTATTGCTGTGAGTCAGACAAGCTTCTACATGGTTTAATTTCAAACAGCTTGCAGGTGGGAGACAGAATAATAAAAATTTCTTAGGAAGGTAAAAAATACCAACAGTTCAAGAACAATGGAACAAATATACATTTCTGTAAAATGGCTTCTTAGCTGAGATAAGGACCTATATGTGAAATTGCCACTCAGCCAAACTTAAATTTACATGGCTAAATAAATTAAGAATAACAGTAAAGTTATAGTTGTCAGTGGAATTACTAACTGGCAATTCATTAGATTATGCATTTTTAATAAGAAAATGTTAACTTAGGGATTAAAATTAATTACTGATCTTTCCATTTTTATTGTCAGTGGGATTGATATGAAATTGTTGTACATTAAAAAATATTACACTTAAAAGTACTTAGAAAGTCTTCTGTAATCTGTTTAATTGGGTCTGCTGAATCACACAGGGAATAGATTTAAACCCAGAGATAGTGGGAACAATTGCAATTTATGTGGCTTCTATTTGGAATTCTTAAATGGAATTCAAATTATTTTAGTTACACCTCTCTGCAGGTTGCACTTCAACTACCCCTGCATCATAGCACCTCCAGACTGCCTGCTGGGAAGATCATTTGGAGCCACAAGTGCCTCCTTCTGGCTGCTTGTCATAGATGTCTTCATATCGATATGTTTCCAGTCTCCAGCTCTTACTCACGTCCCCTTGCCCTTACTGCTTGGTTCAAGAGGCACGGGGTTGGTCACTCTTCAGCTTGCCTTTATCATTCCGCAAGTCTCTGGAACACCACACTACCAACCTGTGATTTATTTTGTTTTGTTGGGTTTTTTTAAGAATTAATTCACGTTAATTTTATTAAAACACGAAGCCACCTCCCACCCACCCATCCAGATTTTAACAATTTTATAGCTTTCATATTTTCCTGTTTTAGGAATCAATGCTTTTATTTTCATTTAATTTTTGATTACATCAATAACACCTGTATTGGCAAGAGTAGTCTGTTACTCAATGCATCGTCTAAAACATTTACTTTTCCTTTTCTTTAGAGATTTCAGAACTACTATGAGAAAAGTGACCTGAGATTAGCTATACAGGATCCTTCTCTACTAAAATAAACTGGAGAGACTGGATTTTCTTTTATCCTGATGCAAATAGGAATTGACTATAATGGAGAAGTGTTATGTCTGTTTTTCCACCATAAACCTGCTTCACCTTTAGTTNTCATTAGATTATGCATTTTTAATAAGAAAATGTTAACTTAGGGATTAAAATTAATTACTGATCTTTCCATTTTTATTGTCAGTGGGATTGATATGAAATTGTTGTACATTAAAAAATATTACACTTAAAAGTACTTAGAAAGTCTTCTGTAATCTGTTTAATTGGGTCTGCTGAATCACACAGGGAATAGATTTAAACCCAGAGATAGTGGGAACAATTGCAATTTATGTGGCTTCTATTTGGAATTCTTAAATGGAATTCAAATTATTTTAGTTACACCTCTCTGCAGGTTGCACTTCAACTACCCCTGCATCATAGCACCTCCAGACTGCCTGCTGGGAAGATCATTTGGAGCCACAAGTGCCTCCTTCTGGCTGCTTGTCATAGATGTCTTCATATCGATATGTTTCCAGTCTCCAGCTCTTACTCACGTCCCCTTGCCCTTACTGCTTGGTTCAAGAGGCACGGGGTTGGTCACTCTTCAGCTTGCCTTTATCATTCCGCAAGTCTCTGGAACACCACACTACCAACCTGTGATTTATTTTGTTTTGTTGGGTTTTTTTAAGAATTAATTCACGTTAATTTTATTAAAACACGAAGCCACCTCCCACCCACCCATCCAGATTTTAACAATTTTATAGCTTTCATATTTTCCTGTTTTAGGAATCAATGCTTTTATTTTCATTTAATTTTTGATTACATCAATAACACCTGTATTGGCAAGAGTAGTCTGTTACTCAATGCATCGTCTAAAACATTTACTTTTCCTTTTCTTTAGAGATTTCAGAACTACTATGAGAAAAGTGACCTGAGATTAGCTATACAGGATCCTTCTCTACTAAAATAAACTGGAGAGACTGGATTTTCTTTTATCCTGATGCAAATAGGAATTGACTATAATGGAGAAGTGTTATGTCTGTTTTTCCACCATAAACCTGCTTCACCTTTAGTTTCTTAATGTACTTGCCAGCCCATCATGATTGTGTATGTGTGAAATATATTCTAAAAGATGATTTAGAAGCATATCTACATTTCATTGCACAATGTACAGTGATCTAGATTTAGCCTTTAAATTAAAAAAAAAAAAAATGCTTGCACTTGAATAACAAAACCAAAGGTCTATCTTACCATTGTACTTGTTGTGAGTTGGAGAATGGAAATCGTTTCT
>VYZS01032131.1:0-13266 GCA_013400695.1 Neodrepanis coruscans | reverse complement strand
TCCAACCATCTCAAAGCCTTTCAGGCACATTTTCCTTTCCATTCCTTCAGTCCCTCCTTCCTAAGTTTGAGTATTTATCACAATAAACAGTTTTCCCTGTTTACTATGAAATTTTAGTGCTGGTCCCATGATTTCAGGGTCAGTTTTGATGAGGCCACATTCAAAAAATTCCCATCTTTGGTTATAAATTCATAGAACAACTGAGATTAGAAGAGGCAGAGTTGGCCATTTGACATGCCCTGCTAATCTAAGAAAAGGAGACACTCACTCAGATAAAGAAATATATTTCAAATCTTCCCCTGGATGGGAGAAGGGATCAAGATAAGGACATTTATTCCCTGAGACCAAGGCTGAAGCAGTGAGTGTTTGAGTCCACCAATCTTCTCACGTCACCTTCTGCCCAAACCTCATGGAAAGGCACATTTGACCCTGAGGGAAAAACACCCTGTACCCTACAGTCCTAGGACTGGGAATTTGGTTTGGGATTCACCTCCTCTCCAGGAATGTTCAGCCTTATCTGGTCATCAGGGCTCAGCTCACTCGAGATGCCTTTGGATCCTTCCTGGCATCCAGCAGGTTCATAATTGTGGGGTCTCTGATACAAATGCCGTGGCTGTCAATGTTTCTGGCTGTTGTAGGTCCTTCAAGGCACCTCAGAGGGCTGTAAAGTCTCATTTTGGACAAATTATTCTGTCCCCAGACTCTGGGGAAGTAATTCTACTTATAGAGGATGCAGTTAATCAATGAATCATGCAATGGTTTGGGTTGGAAGGGACCTTTGAAGCTCCTCTTGTCCAATCCCCTGATCATGAGCAGGGACACCTCCAACCAGATCAGGCTGCTCAGAGCCTCATCCCACCCGACCTCGAATGTTCCCAGGGATGGAAACATCCACCACCTCTCCGGACAACCTATTCCAACACTTCACACCCCTCTCACCCCTGAAATCACCCTCTGAAGGTCCTGACCTGTCCCTATCGACTCCGGAGACACCTGGAACGAGCAGCTCAGCTGAAAACCCTCCTTTTCCAAGGGGCTAAACTCCCTTCCACCCTCCCGGAGATACCCCACACCTCCAGGAGCGGCAGCTGCCCGGATTAGGGCTGTGACCACAAGCGTCTGGTTCTCGCTGCTGCAAACTTTGCTGGGGGGGATTCGCGTGTCCCTTCACGTTCCCCTTTTCCCCCGGGGGCAGCAGCATTTCCTTTGTTGTTTTCTGTGCCTCTTTGGAGCCGCAGCTCTGCAGGGCAGGGGCTCTCCCTGGGTGCAGGACTGGGATCATGCTTGAGCCTCTGACTCAAAAGAGTAAATAATAATAACATGCATTAGCTGCTAAGTAGGGGAATTAGGGGCTGGCTTAGGTGTAAGCACCGTGCACAGTGTAATGATATCCTCGTGCTTAATGCAACTGGATCCGTCCATTATTAAAGCAGCAGGAGAACTGATGTTTGATCTACGGGGCTAATTCTAGTTTTTGGAGACATCAAACAGCTTCTTTTCTTTTTTTTTTTTTCCCTTCTTCTTTTCTTTTTTTTCCCCTTCTTCTTTTTTTTTCCCCTTCTTCTTCTTTTTTTTTCCCTTCTTTTTTTTCCTTCTTTTTTTTTTCCTTCTTCTTTTTTTATCCCCTTCTTTTTTTTCCTTCTTTTTTTTTCTTTTTTTTTTCCCTTGGCAAATGCACGCGTTATAAGCAAATCTGAAATTACCAGGTTCACAAGTTGAGTTTCATGCGGAGAAAAGTTTACTTTGATGCCAGAGAACCTGGCCCGCTTCCATTTACAGTAAATGAGGAAGAAAATTGATTTGCAGCAGCAGGAGGGGTGTCAAACCTTTATTGCCGCTCAGGACATGTATGCACTGCTAACCAGGAAGATAATTAACCTAAATTAACCTTCTGCCTTAAGATGAGTCATAGTTTGGGGAGGGGGGGAGGTGGGAAGCGGGGGTGGAGAGGGTGTAGGGAGGAGTGTGGTGCTGCAGAGCTGTATGGACACGTCCCGTGCATTTCCAAGCAAAAATAATGGGGCCGTGCAGCAACTGATTAGATTGAAATGGAAATTCTCGATGGGCATTTTTACCTCATGAAGAGAAGGGAAAAAAAAAACCAACCCAAAACTCTTGTTTAAATTAGGGCTGGACTGCGAGTTGCATAAGTTGTGCCTGTCAAGTGGGGCAGAAAGGTGTGTTTGCAGGTGCTGCTGCTGCTGAGCCAAGAAAAAGCAAGTTCATGGCTTTGACCGGCCAATAACACTTGGACAAGGACGGAAAACTGCTTGAGGAGGGGTTTGGGTGCTTTGTTAATCTTTGCTTGCGGAGATTATCCATTTCCTGCAGCAATGGTGTCTTTGGGATGTATTTTGGGCATCCCATGACAGCCTGGAAGTTCGAGCAGGCTGCTCCAAAGGATGGTCCTATACACCCAGGAAACCAGAAGAAGGTAGTGGTCAAGGAACACACACTAAAAAAGAAGCCTAAAATCCAGGTGGTGCGCTTGAACATTCTGGATTCACAAAGATCCTGTAGCCAAGTACCCCATCCCTGAGGAAATTAATCCCCAAATTACCTCGTCACAGAATCATTAAGGGTGGAAAAGACCTCCAAGATGCCCAAAAGCTGTTCCATGGTCACTCCAGGCTACTCCAGGGTGAGCCTGAAGCCCCCCTTATCTGGGCATCCTTTGGGTCATGCCAAAGAACAGTTAAATTTTATTACCATAATCTTTTTTTCAATAGGTGATTTTTTTTCCTTTTTTAAAAAAATCAAATATTAAGTAATTAAAGTGATCCAGGGACAGCTGAGAAGCAACACTAAATGGATCATTCTGGGCATTCCACTCACCTCAAAGCAAACTGGTTTTGACATTTTTTGGTTCTCTGAACAATTTGGGAAGCCAGTGAACCAAAAAAAAAAAAAACCCAGCAGTTGTGTGCACCACCCTCCACCTGCCCTGCACAGACACCAATGGCTGAGAAACCTGATGTGAGAGCAAACACCTCCTGCACCTCTGGCTCTCTGCATGGACAGATGTTGGCTCTCAGCAGGGATTTCAAACCATGTGAGCCACCCCTCCTTTCCCCCAGTAACTTTTTAAGCTCATTGGCCACTTTTTTTTGGCCAAATCCACCAAGAATTTAACAATCCTGGTGGACCTGTGCAGGATCTGCAGGCAACTTGCTGCACTCCGAGCCCAAACCAGGGTCCCCCCCTCCTGCAAAGACAAACAGGATTCCTTTTGAAGTCTGGCTGTCTGTTCCTGGGCCAATAAAGTGCTTCATTTTCCCAGCAAGAAAGGTAAAGGTGGTGAAAGGTGCTAGCAAGCACCTCCTTGTGAAGTGCAATTAGCAGCTGGGTGAAGGGGGGAAGTGTTGGCCACAACAAGGGGAGGCGATGGCTGTGTCACCTCGCTGGGGATGGGGCCAGATGGGCCACAGGCAAGAGCCCAAATCCTAGGGCTGGAGACAGTCTGGCAGCCCAGCCCCAGGCCACTGCAGCCCTGAAGGGAGCCAGAGGGGTTTCCTTGCACCACATCCCATCCTGCTGGTGACTGAAAGGGAAGAGGACCTGCTTGCAGAATTTTGGTCTGGCTTGGAAAATGGGGGTATGATAATCTTCAGCAGACAGTTGTTTGTAAGGATGGCCCATCTCACTCAGTCTCCAGCTCCCAACCAGGAGAACACATCCCTCACAGGCCACAAAACTTGTAGTTTTAGGTCTTTCTTGCCTCCTCCACGGTCTCCAAAGGATGTGGCTGTGGAGGGAAACAGCTCAGCTTCAGAAAAAGTGGGGAGGAGTCACCTATAGAGGGGGAAAGTGTGGCTGCTGTGAGGAAAGGGACATGGAAATGCTGCTCTGCTGGAGATATTCCAGAGAATTTCCTGGGTAGTCGTGGCTCTCTGCAAAGAGCAGGGAGGGAGAGGAGAATGGAAGAGCCATGGAACTCCATAACACACTTTGTTGGTGCCTAATCCTACGAAAATAATCCCCACACAGCTCTCACTGGAGATTGTGCAAGTTTTGGTGTGGACCTGGTGACAGACTCTAAGCAAGAGACCCTTCTGGGACTGGCCCAGATGCCTCCATCTGATCCCACCTTTAATGAACTCAGTGACAAGCAGAATCCAAGGACATCCACAGGATCAAACTTCAATCACACCTTTAAACCTCTAAACAGAACCATCTAAACTCAGCTCACTGCACCAAACACCATCACATCTCTACAGTAACCCTTGTATCAGGCTGTTGGCTGGGGAGTAAATGTCTTTTTTTGGGGGGATTCAGGTGGATCAAACATCCAAAAAACCTGGGGTTTGCACATCTGTTTTTATCAACACACAGGTTCACTTGTACAAACACATCCAGTCTAAGGGCAAGGCAAACCCTTTCCAATACGAAGCCACTAAAAGAGAGGGGAATAGGTTAAGGACTGGCTCACAGCCAGTGAGGTTTGCAAAACAGTGGAATCTAATAAAAATAATTGAAATATTTAAAGGCAGTTGCTTTGCTTTCGAAAGAAGCACCTGCAGTGATTACCCCAAACATTTGCAGGTGGAAAAAAGGGCTGAGCACGTCACTGGGGTTAATATCATTTATGCTCAGAGGGCAAATTAGGCATTGTAATTGTGAAGAATCATTGGAGCTATTTCAATAGTGGGATGAGCCTGATAATGAAGGATGATTCCTTTAGATCACCTTCAGTGTGTAACACTGCAAAGCCAAGGCTTGGCTGTGCTAAAAACCTGACATGAGGGTGAAAGGTGTTCTCTGCAGCCAGGCACTGTGTAGCAGGGGTTGTTACCTGCCTGATGATGAGGTTAATTCCCCTAAAACCCCTACAGCCACAACCCAGCCCATTCCCATTGATTTCAGTAGGAAAATGTCATTTCACATCAGCTGAGCATTTGGCTTTTTGGATTTGGGGTTGGGTGTTGATCCATCACCCCCTCGTGCCTGGTTGGATCTCAGAGATCCAAAGCATGGCAAACAAAGAAATGCACAGGGAAAGGGGGGGATGTGCTTCCAAATCTTCATCTTCAAATGGAGAGGCTGGGCTCCAACCTCAGCATCAGCCTCTTACCAAACATTTCAGGAGCAGAATCACGTGTTTTCTTTCAAAACAGGGGCACTTAAGAACACACACACACCCCCCATCCTTGCTCACCTGCATTCCCAGCCAAACTACTGGACCTCATCCAAAGCCCACTCATTTCCATGAAAATACCTTCTTTTTTGTTTTCCATAAAATTTACACTGAGCCCTATTAAAAATTACTTCAAGAGTTTGGCAAGTAGGAGGAATCATCCTCTGAATTGTGCCTCACATGGGCAGTTCCTTGGCTTTGAGGAATAAATCCACTGAAGATCCCAGGACACAAAAAAATTGGAAGTTCAGTTTGTGACATCCCAGAGAGAAATAAGTTAGAGAATAAAATATGTGAGAGACCAGTCAGATGTTGTTCCACCACTATTTTAACCCTGTTCTGCACATGGTGTTTTGGGTAATTTCCCTTCCCAGGAGAAAGATGAGTGGGGGGGAATATTCCTTCACCTGAGGAGAACTTCAGCTTTAATAAAGGGTTCATAAATTTAGAATTTTCATGGAGAAGGTGGAGAAGATGTCACACAGGCCTCTTGCTTATTTCCCACTGGCTCCAAGGATCTGAAAACTAAGTCATCTTGAAATTAGAGGATTTTGAAGGTCCCTTCCAATCCAAGCCTTTCCAAAGCCTTTGGAGGGGTAAATTCTCCTGCAGGGAGCACAAAAAACATGAATTCCAAATTATTTTGGTAATGTTGGCCCCAAAATTTAAAGGCTTCTTCCTAACTCAGACAGGGGCTGATAGTCCTCCTCTGCTGAAGAAGCAAATCACAACTCTGGTCATCTGGGATGCAACTTTCTGTGCAAGAAAGATGTTTCCAAGTCCTTTAAATCCTTGATGATCCTTGTAGCTCCCTTCCAGCTCTGGGCTTTCTGTGATTCCAACAAACAAGCCATGGGGTGCATTCACTGCCTCCTAAAGCAGATACCTAAAATTAAACAGATGACTCACTAGATCAGTTTGGGATAGAAATAAAGCATAAACTTTCAACCTGCAGTAGCATTGATTTACCAGCTAATGAGGTAAACTTATTAATTTATAGAATCACAGAATGGTTTGGGTTGGAAGGGACATTGAAGATTATCTTGTTCCACCCCCTGCCATGGGCAGGGACACCTCCCACTGTCCCAGGTGGCTCCAACCTGCCCTTGGACACTTCCAGGGATGGGGCAGCCACAGCTTCTCTGGGAAACCTGTGCCAGAGCCTCCCCACCCTCACAGGGAAGAATTTCTTCCCAATATCTCATCTAAATCTGCCCTGTTTTTTATTCTTGACTCTTACAGCTCAGAGTCTGTAACTGCCCCAAAAGTGCAATTGTGGGGTGTTGGATTTGCAAAGATCAGCTGAGGACAAAATCCCTGTGAGGTTTGTTCTCCAAATTTATCCTCTCAGGTTCTGGAAATGAGAAGAGACCAAATGGGCCCAGCTACTGCAGAGAATGAAGTTTTCCCTCACGGTAGGACACAGAGCACTGGAGAAGCCTGTTCTCAGGAGACACTTCCCTAATTGCACAGAGTCAGCAAGTTGAGGCCTTTGGAGGAATTTTGGATAACATCCCATGCCTCTCACCTTGCACAGCCATGCCCAATGCCCTCCAAAACCTACTGCAGCCTCCTGCTTCTGCAGCACCAAGGGCTGTTGGACCAGGTTCACAAACCCGAGCAGCATTAAGAGAAAATACTCCCAATATCAGCATTCTCCGCTCACTTACACCTACTTTGCATTTTAAATACCAGTAAATGACTGCCCAGGGGAGCAGAGAATCAGACCCATCAATGTGGGTATATTTCAGCAACCCAGACCCCAGGAATTTTGGAAGTTCACCAGCGTTAAACGTTATTAACGCATATTGAAAAATAGCTGGAAATCTCCCCAGCATTGTTAAAGAATCATTTAATTATTATTAACTGAGTCACAGAGGGCAGGCAGGTTTATGAAACCCATGCACTGAGTAACTGTAGACTCCAGACAAGGAGAGATCACTCTATGCCAAAGTCTGTAATTAAACTGTGGCCCAAGGATGGGGAGGCTGATGCATTCACAAAGTGCCCTCTGCTGGACTCTGATCCCCAGCTGGAATCTTCTACATCCACTCCACAAACCTCTTTGCAAGGCAGGATGCACCCTGCCCTTTCCAACCATCACCTCCCATTAGTTTTCTCGCCAGGAAAAAGCAAAACCAACCAAATAAATATTAAATTCCACCCCGAGTCACCACAGCTTGGTCAGGCTCGAAATGTGGGTGCAGCTCTGAGGAGTTCATTGCCCTTTCCTACCCCATTCCCACCATTCCCTGGTGACTGGGAAATGTCCATCCTCTCACCAGTCAGCTTAGGATGACTAAAGCAGGTGGGGCACACACGGGGTGAGGAGATATGATGTGAGAGAAACCAGGGCAAATTAAACAGCAGAGCTTTCAACACTCAGCTCCCAGGGCCTTATTTAGCTCATTAAGAGAGAGCTGTGTGTTCCCTTGAGGTCTTTCCAGCACTGGCAAGGTCAAATTTGCTGCTGACCATTCATAATGGTCCGTGCTGACCATTCATAATTCCCAGTGCCAAGCCACAAGAGCTGGATTAGACAGCATTAGGCTTCCCCAGGTAGGACATATAACAGTCCTAACCCTCTAACTGGGATCCACTGCCAAGTGACCCTGTGCTTTTTGCTCCATCCACATTTTCCAGCTCTGTCTCCAGTTTTGGCTGCCAGGTACTCGAGGCAGGAACGGTCTCTCCTTAGTCCAAGGTGTAGGACCCAACACAGCAAGGCCTCCAGGCATGATTATAATGCAAACACAGAGATTAGATCGAGTCTGGCCTCTCTCTCAACGCTGTAGGCAGCAGAAGAGTGTAGTGTTTGCCTCTTATCTTGGGGGATTGGCCCAACATATTGACATAAACTCCTGCCAATGTCAGTTTACAATAAGAGAAAAAGGGTTGGCTCAGGAGCAAGATCAGAGTCCTGGTAAAGCATCCCCTCTGCAGAGCCAGGAACCTCCCATGGAGAGGGAAGGGACCATCCCAGGCAGTCACAGCTTTGGACCCCCAGATGAGCTGGGGGCTTGTAACTCAGCCAGGCTTCAAGGGAAAGCTCTGGGGAGATGTCCATGGTGGGCTTGGGGTCCTGCAGAGCTGCTCAGAGACACACAGAAAGCAATTTTGGCAAATCTTGTGGGCAGCTAAACAGTTAGAGAGGGAAAAGACAAATATCAAGGTAATCTCAAATGAAAAATTTCACTTTCACATTCAGTGATGTCACTGAGCCAGGCCAGCAGCCAGTGCACCTCAGCAGCCTGGCTGTGAGCACAGATCTTCTGCAGAGAGGCCACTTTCTGCAAGCTTTGCCCTCACACTGTCCCAGCACCCACAGGCACCACCCAGGGCTGCACCTCTGCCTGCTCCTCCATCCAGGGCTGAACCTGCTGTCCATGAACTTGTCTCACCCCTTTGTTGGACCTGATGACACTTTGTGCCCCAACATCCTGCAACAACAGATTCCAGGAGTTTATTGGTGCTTTTTTGTTGTTGATGAATTCAAAATCAAGAGACACATCCCCAGACTCAGACACACATCCTGGCAGCAGTGACCATTCCATGGGAAGCCTGTTCCTGCTCCCAACCAGGTACAAGGTTGGATGGTGGAGACATCTGACTGGAGCTACCTGAGTCTGGTGCTCAAACTTATCAGGAAACATGTTTTAATTAGAAAAGGTAAAATCGAAATTAAGCCAAAATTGAAAATGTTGTTTTGCAGACACTTTTTTTCTGGTTTTAAGTGAGTTTGGAAGGGACTTCAGATCTCTCTTTCAGCCACCTGCTCAAAGCAAGGCCAGCTGTGGGGTCAGACCAGGCTGATTTAATGAACAAATCAAAAAAACCTTGAACTAGAAAATTCCCAAACCTGGTTTGATGGCCAAATATTTCATCCAGATGTAAGGGAAAGCTCTGGAAATGCACACAATAACAACAGCAGATAACTGTCTATGGCCACAATTGTCCAGAGGTGAGGCATGGAAAGGAAGGAATCATCAAACCTTCATAACCACACAAGAATCAGGAGTTAGTGTGGATTAATGACAGGTTTCAATGAAGAACAAGACAACAATGTCCTCAAGCACCTTTCTGCTCTGTAAGGGACACTGGAACAGCACATGGAACCTGAGTGATGTAAATTTGGCCAAAGACAAAACCAAAGACCTGTAACATCTCTGAAAATTAAAGATGGCAAAGATTTGTACATCCCATGTTGTGTCCCAGGCAGAGGAATTCTGTACAACCCTCGTCTTACAACAAAGGAGGAACAAACCCAAATGGTCAAACAGAAGCAGCTTCCACAGAAGAGATTTTACATGAGTCAATATGTGAACTATTCAAGAGTGTTTCTACTTACTGATTGAAAATCTACAACCCTTATCAACAAGGAAAGAGACCATAGTGGCTTTTCTTTAAGACAGATTAAGGAGGAAAGTAAAAGTAGGTATTTAAGATAAGGAATAAAACAAGTGAGTGGTTGTATTAAAATAAAACCAGTGTAATGTGTGGAGAAAGAAAGCCATTTTTGTCCTAAGCAGAGCTCAGGAGTGGGGGAAATCAATAAGGGAAATAAAGGACTTGAAGAAATATTTCTAGTCAGCAGAGTGAAGGTTGAAGAGAAGACACTTCTCTTGTGCAAGCAACAAAAGAAACCCTGACGAGAGCATTAATTTGTGACTCCAGGGGAATGGTGGAACCATGGATAATAACCAAGAAAAGCCCTGCTTGTTCAATAAAGCCTTCAGTTCTGCATGTTGAGAAAAAGCTGCACAAGCTACTTCTACCACACACTGCTGATGATCCCACTTGGGGCTCTAACCATAAGCAAGGGAGATGGTAATCAGCATCTCCCACAGCTAGCCATTAATAAATCTGCAGATTCAGATCATTTACATCCAGGAGTTTTTACAGAGCTGGCCAAGAAGGGATTGGAGCCTGTTCAAAAGTCCTCTGAACCCCAGGGAAGTTCTAGAGGCCCAGAAGAAAATGAATGTTCTGTCGGTGTTTTAAAAGAGGAGACAGGACAACACGGGTTCTAGAGTGCCAGGCTGCCATTAATCCCAGCAAAAAAAAAAAAAATAATGGAATAGCTCACATGAGATTTGTTTATTATGGAATCAAAGGAAGGCAATATAATTGCTGCCAATCAACTTGGGTTTATGAAAAATAGATCTTGTCAAATTAATTTGATGTATTTTCCGATAACAGCACAAGCGTGGTTAATAAGGGGAAGAGTGCTGATGTAATTTTTACTTGGAATTTCCTCAAGGCAACTGCCTGGGTACTGCAGGATAGTTTTGATTAAGAAACTGGAGTCCCAAACATGGCACACATTAAAGGGATTAAAAAGCAGCTAACGTAGGTCTCGGAGCGTTCCTCTAAACAAGGGATCTGTGCCAGATGGGTGTGTTCCCAGCCAGGTCCCACAGGGAACCCTTCCTCACTGCACATTTGAACATTTTCTCTACGTCCTGGGAAGAAAAAAAAAAATAAATTAAAAACTGCTGATGACAACACAAGGTCGACTGGATCAGCATGTAAGGGAGAGGGAGAGGTCAAAGGTGTGGAGCAAATGGGTTTATTAACGTGAGTGTTTGGACAATGCTCTCAGGCAGCTGGTGGGATTTTTGGGATGCCCTGGAGTTGGACTTGGTGATCCTTGTGGGTCCCTCCCAGCTCAGGATATTCTCTGATTCAGCCCCATCTGCTTGCATTTGAAGTTTATTGCTCAAAGGTCCGGTGGTCTTGGATGGCAGGAAGGAGGAAATGTTGGATTTATGGGGAGTGTTCGTGACCCCTCACTCCTGTGTGACCCAGCAGATTCCCCTGGGTTGTTTCTGCAGCCACTGGAGGGAGATGCTGCTGCTGGGAGGGATCCAAAGCAGGTTAAAGGAGGTGACAAATGGTCCCATTCACTCCACCAAAGTCTTCCCTCTGTCCACCTTCCAAGTCCTCCCACTGCCCAAACCAGTTCAAACCAAGCACTTCTGAAACACCAGGAGTTGCAATCCCCAAAAAGATGTTAAATCAAAGAGGAGTTGGAGAAGAGTCCTCAGAGTGGATTGAATGTTGGAAACACTTAGAGGGGCTCAGTCCACCAACTCAGTGGATGAGAGTTTGAGTAGTTTAAGGAATGGATGTTCAGTAATAGAGGGACAAGGAGATTTAAATAGAAAAAATCAAAGTCAGCTATAGTCAAACCCCAAACATGGCACCTATTTTAACCCTGAATTTGACTGATGGAAAAACGTAGCAGAGAGGATTCAGAGCAGATAATTCACATCACACAGGTTTTAGAAGAAGGGCCAAATGTTTTATCTAAATGTGTTTTCCAGTTCAATCAGGAATTTATTCAGTGTCCTGAATTGAAAGAAGAAAGACAACAGGTCTGGGAGAAGAATCTCAGCCCTTCTCTGGTTGTTTAAACTCTACCCTTAAACTGAGGCAGAGGGNCTGTGGGTGCTCCATCTCTGGAAGAGTCTAAGGCTGGGTTGGAAAAGGCTTGGAGCAACCTGGGATAGTGGAAGGTGCCCCTTCCAGGGGGTGGAATGAGCTGATCTTTAATGTCCCTTCAAACTCCAACCACTGTGTGATTCTGTGACTATGAAACAGCTTCTTAAAACATCTTTACCAATGGCAGATTTAGTTGTGTCTCTGCTGAGAATGAGGCCCCCACCCACTTGCCTCCCCAGTTCATTTTCTACCATTTCTCAGCCTAATTTTTGGACTTGAAGAGAGGTTAAAGAAGCCTCAACTCAAACCCTTCAGTGGTTACTGGATTAAGGAAGATTTTGTGTTATCACTGCCTTGTTTGGGATCCTTCTTATATTTACACTGACATACAAACATCCAGAAGCTCCACAGGAATTCAGCTCTGGCACCAAATCTCTCAGCAGGATAAGCCCACCCAAATCCCATAGTCTATGAGAGGAGAGGCCTCTGGAGCAGGGGATGTTCCCAACACTGCTGTGCACTGTCTTAACCTCTCCCTATCCCTTGCTCATGGAGTTTGTCTTCTTTGTGATTTGCTTGTAGAGGACCTTTAGTCAGACCCTTTTCCTGGTCAGGACCTGGGCTCTGTCCTGTCATCAACAATGTGGGAGAATGTCATTCCCAACAGGCATCTCCTGTTGTGCAGAGCAGAGGGAATATCAGCTGACAGTGAAGATGGGTCTCCAAAGCAAGAAGTGCTGGTGCTTTGTGCTGGATTCTTGGAGCACCAGTGGGGTCACACCCTTCCACCACAGCACAGGGTGGCTCAGTGTCAAGGAACAGCATCACCCCGGGGTCACACCTCACCCCACAACCCCAGCTACAACCACTCCATGGGCTGATGTGTTGCTCCCAAGGGCAGCTGTCCCGGGACGAGGTGGTGGCTGCTCCTCCAGCAGGTCCTGGTGCTTCCCGAGGGATGCCTGATGAAATCTTGCCCAGGAAAGCTTTTTATTGAGATATTTATCATGCAGATATCACTCGGGCTAATTAGATGCTAAGCCAACACCACAATCTCTCCACAAGTCAGAGCAGTGCACCCCGGGAGAGGTCGGGGAAGGGAGATGAGAGCCAAGCCCGGCTCTCGGCCGCGGCAGCGCGAACCCACAGAGGGCTCCGCGGAGCCAATTCCAGCCCAGAAAGCGCCTGTAAATCACTCGCAGATCAAATGAAGCCGAAAGCACGGCTCACACGCTGTGGTTTCTGCCACCCACTGCTGTGAACATCACAGCCCGCCCGGATTCACACAGCAGAGCTGCTCCCCGAGCCCTGCCGGGGATGGCATCCCGCTTGGTCCTTTTGCTGGTGGCATTTTTGGAGCTGCCTTTGCTCCTCTGGTGTCGAGAATCGCAGCACTGCAGACCTTTCCCCCCTCCGTGCTGCCCTCCACGGCAGTTCATTGGGTGGAAAAGCTGTGCAGACCCTTTTCTTACAAAAGGAATTTGTCCCTGATATATAGATACATAGATATATAGATAGATAGATAGATAGATAGATAGATAGATAGATAGATAGATAGATAGATAGATGATATATAGATATATAGATAGAGATATACAGATATAGAGATATACAGATATAGAGATATACAGATACAGATATATGTATCTCTAATATATATATATTTATCCCTTATATATCTATTTATT
>VYZS01032128.1:14938-38956 GCA_013400695.1 Neodrepanis coruscans | reverse complement strand
CGCCCCTGCCCCAGCTCCGCTAGTGCAGGGCCGCCATCCGGGGGGCTTGGAGGATCGTGCTCCTCTCTCTCCCGTGGGCACCGTTTGGGGTGCTGCCCATCGGACCTTCTCTGCCCTGCCGTGTTGGTGTGTAAAGCAGCATCTTACCTGTGTACTTGGAGCACTGGGGTGTCCACTGGGGTGTACACTTAAGATATAGAGACAATCTAGTGAAAGAACCCCGAGTCATGCCACCCTTGTCAGCAAATGAAGTGATTGCACTCTGGCAGTAGTCCCAGGCAAATGCTTTTTGGCTTTCACCTTAGTAAAACTCACTAAGTGATCTGAAGGATCCCAATGGCTACCATGTGAAAAGGTGGAGCGGGCTCTTGTACAAGAGACTCACCATTCTAAAGGTAAGAACCACCAGGCCTGACTTGACACGGAAATTGTGTAGTCTTGTCATTTAGCAGCTGTTTGAGTGTCCACCATGCTTGCCTTCTCATCTATATCCATAAAATGCTGTTCTCAGATCAAGAGGCTAAGCAGGGGCCATTCAGCAACGAAGATGCTCATTGATCCACCACTGCCTCACCAGCCAGGAGACAGGATATCTCATCTTGGGCCTAACCTTGATCTTCTGAACTAGACCAAATTCATGACCATGCTTAGTCCAAGTCCTTGAAAGTTCACATAGTTCTTGTCAGATTACACTCCCGTGTTCTCAGATTTGTTTCAATTCCTGCTTATATACTAAATTCATTAAGTCAGACTTGTAATCATGAACTATCTCTTCATGGGTTAAGGTCTATTTCATATTTCCACCAACTACCCTTGCAGTTTTGTGTGTTATAGGTAGGTTTTCACAGATAGATAGAGATGAAGTAGTGTTGCAGCTACTGGAAAAAAAAAAGGAGAGGGTAAAATTACTTGTTCTGGAAGGAATTGAGTTTCAAAGAATTGTAAAGATCAACTGATGAATTAGACTTTTTCTTCTAGCAGCTCTTAGCTGTAGTCCAGAAACAGTTACAAAAATTTTCCTTGTTGCTTTGAGCAGCCAGATAGTACAGATGTAAAACTTGCCTCACTTGCACTTGAAGTTACATCTACTTAAGTTTGACATTTTGTTCCAGTTTGAGCTGCATCCCCAGCATGGCTTTTAACTAGGGACCTTTTAAATAGAACACTTTCTTCCTAAGTGTCATCTGACCAGAGCATTATTTCAGTTTTGCTGCCATTTGTTGATTTGTGTTTGTGGTCAATGCTGTCTTGTAATAACAGTCAGAGTTTAAAAGCCTGATAGGCCACAGGTTTGACTCACTGACCTCAGGTTCTGTATTTCAAGACAGTATCTCATATACACTTCCTCCGGTACAGCAGCATGTAGAATTTACCGCTCCCAACAAAGGCAGAGGAACTGTGCTAAATATATCTATGAGTATCAAGGCATGAGTCACTACAATTACCTTCATAAGAACCATGAAATTGATTGTTGGAATGTTTTCTTTCCTGTTGTGTCTAAAGAACTTTGTTTTTAATAGGAAAACCTATTTGATCGATCCAGGATGGCCCCAAAGACTCCCATTAAGAATGAACCAATTGATTTATCGAAGCAAAAAGGCTGCACGCCGGAAAGAAATCCAATTACACCTGTTAAGATCATTGATAGACCTCAGCCTGATCCCTGGACCCCTACTGCTAACCTGAAGATGCTTGTTAGTGCTGCTAGCCCTGACATGAGGGACAGAGAGAAGAAGAAAGAGCTCTTCAGACCCATAGAAAACAGTGAGCAGAGTGACACACCTGAATCATTACAGGTGAGACTCAGAAAACGATTACATTATGTTCAGTAAGGAGTCAGACCTTCCTTAAGTTGCTCCTCAGTTTTCATCTAATTGGTGCTTTGCTCCCTATGGAAAACTGCAGAATTATAAGACATTCCCAAGAACAGTTGCCTGCACAGCACTGGCTGAGCAGTAGGACATTGAAAGACTAAAAGTAGCTGTCTTACTAGTAACTGACCTGAGATCCCTCAAATGCCTGAATATTACTTCAAAGGACAGTGAATAAAGTAGAGCTTAAATGTTTCATTTTTCCCAAACTGAAATACTGCTGAGCCACATTAGAAAGAAAATTGCCAGCTCGGTTTTAAATAGGCATTGTTTTCAAAAATAAGTTTGACAATGGAAGAGCATACTTTTCAAATCTTATACCTTGTCTGCAACAGCCCTACAAAGTGGTCAGCTGACACCTTTCTCCCCCTTTCCACCTCAGCACCCAAAGTAGTATAGTACTCAGTCAGAAAGCGGGATCAAGTGTTAGGAAGATTTTTCCTTGCCAAGACTTGGGCAATGCAGGGGTTGATTCCTATCTGCTTTAGAAAGTCTGTCCCTGGAAAGAATGACATCAGGTTGTAATAAGCATCATACAATTTTTTTCCTTTATACTTTTTGTTTGTTTGTTTCAACCACTGCTTTCATTCTCCTGGATTATTTCTTGTAAAATATCCTTTCCTGGTGATTTCAGTGACAGGAAAATAGTTCTGGTGATCTCCTACTGAGAAACATCATTTGATATGTACAGATCACCCTAGAAATGTAGTTTTTACAGCAAGTACAGACTTACTACTATAGTAATCTAGAAAATTCTCCAGTTTACATGGTCATAACGAAACAGTTGTCTAAAGATCATTCCTAATATAGCATCCAGTAAGTAAAAAATAGTTGATGTTAAAGGTTAGTTCATTACCATTCCAAGCCTGCTAAGACCACACAGCATTTTTTGGGTGGCTACTATAAAGAGTTCAAATACTTTCTAGTTAATAAAGCTTACACTTAATAATTTTCTTCGCTCAGAAAGGTAGCTTATAAAAGAAGTAGGAGTGTTACTGTAAGAATACTGCTATTTCCATACTATATAAAACTCCAAGAATTCTATCAGAGCAACAGCTTGACACAGGGACACTTAGCCACAACTAGCAAAGGACAGTTTAAGATCCCATAAGCAATAAAACATGGGCACTACCCTCAGCTTTTCTTTGCCAGAGGGCAAAATTTATTTTTCTTTTTTTGGCACAGAAGGAAACTCCAGAGTTACCAGTGCAGAAAAATCCTCCATCATTCTCATTTTGTAATAAATAAACATACCTCTTCATTCATTCTTCCCATCACAGTTTTTTGATTTTATTTTCTTCCTACTGCAGGGACAAAAACCCATGCTCAGGCCATCCTATAGAATACCCTAAGCTAACAGCTCAACTGAGTTTAAGGTTCAAAGACTGAGTAGTGCATTTTATACTCTCTTAGCATCATGCCCCTGACCCTTCTGCACCTGCTGGTTTCTTAGAGAGTCACTGTAAAGGGCAGCAAAATTTTTTTTTGAAAGAGGTTTTGCATTAATTGTTTTTTCATGTCTTTTGCATCTTTGGTTTATTAGATCCTGAAGTGTTTGAGGGAATATTATTTCTCTTCTCAAAAAGAAATGCTCTTTCCAAGCAGGATCTTAATATCTGTGAGTCTTTGGTGTTTGATCTTACTGGTTTTTTCCTTACACATGGCCATTATTTCATGATAGCACAAAGTTTTTCTGTAGATATCTTATGTGATGAATTAAGGAGCTTGCAAGCCTGTCACCCAAGTCCTCTGTGCTTGCAGGGAAACCATGGGGATATTTTCCTTATTAGAAAATCTGAGCTTAAATATTGCTAGCATCTGAAATATGCCTCACTTAAATATGTCTTGCTTTTAAATCTGCACTTTTAAATTAGAACTAAAGGGCTAACATTTATTTTTTAACAGTATGATATAGTAGACGACAGCACGGTTGATGAATTTGAAAAACAGAGACCCAGCAGAAAACAGAAAAGCTTAGGACTCTTGTGCCAAAAGTTTCTAGCTCGATATCCAAATTATCCATTGTCAACAGAGAAAACTACTATTTCTTTGGATGAAGTGGCTTCAATTCTTGGTATGTATACCTGCAAGAATGGGGTAACCCAACAAGTGGGCCTTCCAAAGATCATTTTCTGATCATGATCTACATTCAAGATCTGCCTTTCCCATGGTCTGGATGCTCTTCTAATCATACTAATCAAGAGTTGGAAATGCTTAAAATTCCTGAGTGTCTTTGTTGCTTGTTAATGCTACTGTTTTGAAATCTGACAGTACTTTTCTCTAAGCAGATCTTGCCCTCAAGTTGTTTACCAACTCTTTTTTTTTTTTAAATATTAAATTTGTCAAACACTGAAGGAGTAAAGAGTTACAAAACTTCTGAAGAAGGACTTATAAACAAAAAATTTCATCAAAATGCAACATTTGGGAAAACAATTACAAACTACTAGGTGTAATAGATTAGTTGGGTTTACTGCCTGACTTCTGCAACATGTCTGACATATATTCCAAGATCTCACGGGTCATCAGGGTTATCTTAGGTTTAAATATTGTCTTGTGAGAGGGAGGTATGAGGAGACTTGTAAAAATAGAATGAGAAAATGAGTTGTATTGAGGTGGCCAGAAGGTATTTACTAGCCTATTTGCTGGCTCTGCTGTTAGGTTTGGTTTTAGTTAAAATATTAATGAAATATCTGCAAGAAGTAATAAAACTTTGGAGACAGAACTCAGCCATGTCACACTAATAATGGAAAAGAACCAGATCCTTGGAGAGATTGTTTCTTAGCTAGGAAGGGCTTTACGGAATTGGATTTAATCTAAATAAATGTTGTATCTACACCTAGAACTCATATTAACAGAAAAGATGTAGCAAAAATGAAATATGTGTGTTTTGGGAAGAAAGGGAATGGAAGAATAAGGTCCTCTCTGACTCTGTTAAGAAAGTCCTTGAAATACTTATTTATTTGCCTTAGTAATGGGAAGTGGAAATTGCATAGAATTCAGATTAGGTGAATAGTTAAATAAATTACTTTTAAAAATAAATATTCTCTTAGATTTTGCAATTACTCCTTTATGTGTTTCCATGAGATGTTTGTGCTCCACCCTTGTACAGCTGAATATGAATAGTGCTTTATTTTGTGTTCAGAGAGACATTACCTTGTTTTCTTAAATAATAGAATCATTCTTTTTTAACTTACTGTTGGGAATTTTGTCTCCCAGAAGGGGTGTGTTTGTCCTTTCCCGACTGGTTTTCCCTTCCTTGCTTGCTTGTATCCACTTGCTTCAGTAACAACAAAATTACTCACTGTTAATGTTGCTGCTGTCTGTGTAACAAATAATGGTTGTGGTACAGCTCTTGCTACAAATGTATATTGCTTTGTTCACGGAAGACCTGTGGAAAGGCCACAAAGTGGGCTATACTTGCTGGTGCCTGACACACACCAGGATATGTGTAGCACTCTTGTTTTTCTGGAGTATGTTTCAATCCAAAATCTCCACACACTTGGAAATACTCATTAATTGTTTCACCTAATATCTGTTTGAGGCTGGTAAGTATTATCTGTATTCTCTAGATGGGTAAACAGATGGATCAAGACCTTTCTTTCCACAGCGAATTCTTTCAAAACCTTTTCCACTAGCTAGCACTTGTTCTGCTCAGCTGTTAGGGGATTTCTGGTACAGATGATGCCATTAGCATCTAGTGCACTGTGTTATATATGACAGCTCTGCTTCAATCAGCACTGGGCATGACTACTTGGGAGAGTGAGCAGAGCCATCAAACTGTTCATATTCAGTCCCCAGCCTTGTTCACGTCAGTCAGGTTGAACTCAAGGTAGACATATTTCACAGATTTCCCATAGGTGTAGGCCCAGCCAGCACAGAGGGCTCAAATCTGCATTTGGGGACACATCCTACACTGCTTTGCACTTTGTAAAACTTTTAATGCTCCTTTACTAGGTACTTGCGTAGCAAGTAGAAGTACTTGTGGCCTTGGAAATGCAAGTGTAGGACCATGCTCCCACTGGTTCCTGTATGAGAGACTTTTATTTCTACACCATGTCAGTGCCAGGCTCAGATCCTTTCCTGCCCTCTGCTACACACAGACTGTGTCTGAGCTCTGAAATTCTCTGTCAGGAAGGGACAAAGTACTCTGAAAACCTTGGGGCATTCTGGGTAGGTCTGAATCAGCGGGACTGGGCAGGCTGCAGTCAGTGCTAAATACAGTGTAGGTGCTTTAAGCTGAAGCCATGACTGGGCTGAAAGTTAAGAAAATAGGTAAAGCAGCATAAAATAAGGCTGGCCACACATAAATCAGGTCTTAATTGTGCAAATACAGATGGACCTAATGGAATGTGTACAGGTGAACAATGAAAAGTTTATTGTGGACACTCAGTATTAGAGAACAGCCTAGGTCTAGATCAGCATCTGTCTTTTTTATTCCACTCCCTTCTCTTCCCCACTTTAAACAGGAGTTGAACGGAGGCGAATTTATGATATAGTGAATGTCCTGGAGTCACTGCAATTGGTCAGCCGTGTGGCCAAGAACCAGTACTGTTGGCATGGCCGGCAGAACCTCAGTCAAACTCTGAAAATGCTTCAGGAAGCAGGAGAGATGCAGTATGGAGAGCTAATGACCTTCCAGCACAAGGAGCAGGACTTGGAGTACAAATTTGGAGAACGGAAAAAGGAAACTATTCCAGATTCTGGAGACAAACCATTACTGGACTTTTCAGAACAAGATTGCATCTCTGGTAAGATAACTAATGAGTGTGATGATACACAGACACAAGTCTCTTTCTCCAGCTTACTATGTGATTTTTTTTCCCTTGCTTTGCTTTTAAATTAAATAATACAAAAATATCCTTCCACAAAAGGTGCTGAATTCACCATGCAGGGGACAGAATTCTTTCTTCTATTCTGTCCCTAACATAGGTCTCAAGATATATTTTTCCTTCTGTCATACAAACTGGCAGGAACTTCTGCTAGACACTCTAGTTTTTTCCTCATCTGTATCTGACAGTAAATGCTTTATCCTGACAGAAGGTGTCATCTTCTTTTGTCCACTGTTTGCATGCTGTCCGTCTAACACATAATGGTTTAAGTTACAAAGTATATTGGAATCACAAAATTATAGTGGCAGAAAACTCTGTAACACAGGATAGAATCAGCTTAGGAATTGGACTTTCTAAAAGCTATTTTAGCAATTTTTATAGCCTTTTGAAGATACACTTCTGTCTGCATTGTTCAGTTATTTGCTGCCTTTCAAAAATTTCTGCTTCCCAACAAGGAAATACTTTCCTCCTTTTGCATGTGAGAAATATACTTACTATTTTTCTGGATGTGATGGATGACATGACTTGGGTATTATTTGTAACACAGCATCTGCAAACAGCAGAAAGGACAAGTCATTGCGGATTATGAGCCAAAAGTTTGTCATGCTGTTCCTTGTCTCCAAGACCAAGATAGTCACTCTGGACATCGCAGCAAAGATACTGATAGAAGAAACCCAGGATACAGTGGATCACAGCAAATTTAAAAGTAAGCTGACTAATGAGAGGCAAGTCAATCAGTCAGTGAGTAAAGAAAACGGGCGTGTTGGAGTGACACCAAACTGACACCTGTAGATAACAGCAAGAGTGTATCATGAGTCTTGTGCAAAAATACGGTTTGGTGTTTTTTTAATTGCAAATGCCAGTTTGTGAAAACAGCTTGGCATGGGGAAGACTCACAATTATCTCACAGCTTTTAGCTTCAGGATGAAGGGAACCCTTTTTTGGGGGGTGTGTGAATTTTTCTTTCAGACTTAAACCCTGTTTCCTCTGCTGCTCTGAATGACATTTCAGAATTTGTTGAACAGAAACATGTTGCTTAATATAATTAATTTTATTCTCTGCATAAATGTGCTACTTCTCCTTTTTACCCCAAAAATCTTTCACAGCTGAATAGCAGTTTGCTTTTCAGTTAGTGGGGATTAGTACTTTAATCCCTTGAACAAAATGGCATCAGTAAATAATTTTTCTAAGATAAAGATCTTTATTTTCAGTCTTTAAAGTACTTTTAAAATAAAATATTTGCACTTCAGTCTTAAAATTCTACCCCAAATATCAGGAGGAATGTGAGGAGTATGGTTGTACAACATGTGGGTATCATAGCTCAAAGATTTTATTTCCCAGAGTCACAGAGATTGTTCCGAGTGTGTTAATGTTTTTAAAAATGATAAATATATCTCCTCTTGTGATCAGCTATGCAGTCTTGTGCCTCTTGCCCCCAGCTTGTCTTTACCCTACAAGGAGTTAGCTGCCTTTTCTGGGCAAGTTGATGTAATCATTCTCTAACCTATTTCCATCAAAGTGAGGTAGATGAGCTTATACCTGAGCAGCTAAGATAGGAAGTGACAGGGACAATCAGGAGGAAGCTGGCATGTCAGTCTTCACAGGAGTTGGCTTAAGTCCATTCCAATTTGATTTTACCCACCTCTTCTGTGAAGGTTTTTATGACCTGGAATGAAATTACCCATCAATATGTATTGTATGCACTGTTAATCTGACTGTCTTAACTATTTCTGCCTTTTATTGTTAGCAAAGGTACGAAGACTATATGATATTGCCAATGTTCTCACCAGCCTAGGCTTGATCAAGAAAGTTCACGTCACAGAGGAACGGGGACGCAAACCAGCTTTCAAGTGGATTGGGCCTGTGGAATTCTCTGGAAAGACTGGTAACTTTTAGAGCTTGCACTTATTTTCTTCTTGCTTTGACAGTCTCTTTCCAAGTGGTAAAAGGTTGCTTTCCTTGTGTAAAGAATGGCTCAGCATTCATTGTGTACCCAGTGATTATTAACTGCTGCCAGCTCAGTATTTACCCTTGGTAGAATTTGCACTCAAGAGCTGGGCTGTGGAGGGGTGTTGGAGGATACTGTATCTTGCACTTTTTACATTGAGTTAGATAATTATACATAACTGTATGGATTGTAGAGCAATGGCAGGTAATGCCAACATCTTCACACCTGGCTCCACAGCTTTTATGGGTTGCAAAATCTCAATAATTCTGTAATAGTTATACAGTAAATTATTTTGTAAGGGGACTAACCAAGAGCAGAGCTGTTTCTTGTGTGTGTCCTCTTGTACAAAAGGTTTGTCTGCAAAGAATGAGGTGGTGGGACAGAGCATCTCTGTAAGATGACGGTACTTTTCTGGAAGCCAGAGCAAAGAGAAGCCCTTTGGCTTTGATATTTGGATCAGGCCAGTGGCAGGACCAAGTAAAAGTAAAGGATAATGTCAATGGCATCATAGTACTCTTTCTTCTCCTAGCTATGTACACTAGGGTATAGCTGTGCTGCAGCTGCTATGGCATGGATAGGAGAGAAGCCTTTATCCTGTCTACTAGTACTTACTAAGCTCTAGATCTGTTTCAGTGTCTCTTTCAGGGTTTGAGATAGTGTAGAGGTTACGTCTTCCCTTAAGGCCAAGTTTGGTAACATGGAAGAAGCCTAAACAGTGAGCTGTGGTGCCGAAGGACTGTTGTACAAAATTATGTCCCTACAGATGAGTTTGGAGGGCATAGCCCAATATCTAACCCTCTGCCAGGGACTCAGAGAGGAGCTTGTGCCCGGTATCAGATCTGTGTTACTGGAAAGCAACGCTTTACACGTCACGTTTCATTTAATGGTGCACAACCTTGTGAAAGGACCAGAAGGAAAGTCAGTTCTGAGCCCAACAGCCCACATCAGGAGAGGCAAGGTAAATACTAATGAAACATTTTCTTCTATATCCCACTGGATGTGCCCAAATGACAGCCCACCAATTTAATGCACTTGATTGGGTGAATCAGTGCAATTAAAAATATGTGAATTACTGTTGGGAAGGACCTACATTTCTACTATCTATGTGATGACATTTTAGACCCTCAAGTGCCTAAAGTCAGTTGAGGTGAATCTGGGCCATACTGCCTTGAGTCTGCAGTTGGTTTTCTGGTACATGTTTCTTCTGTTCTTTACTAGCTGCAACTATACTACAGTTTCTTGTGTTAAAATTTGGCGTAAATAAAGATTCTTTAGCCACAAAACAGTTGCTTTATTTTATGGTGTTAATATAGTGAAATCTACTGTAACAATATAACAGATAAGTTTTTTTAAAAAGATGAAGCAATTACAGGGCTTTTCACAGTCCCCTCTTATAGGAAATGACGATGTTGAACACCTCTCCAGTGGGACTGAGAGTTTGGAGTGCATTGCAAGGTTCTGGCTCTAGGTGATTAGTTGATGTTATAAAAATGTCTCAGGACTGAAAAATTATAGCAATTACTTTATATAGTCTGTATCAAAATATGCTTGGTAAATCTACCTGGAATTAATTGAATACCTCTTTGTTCTTTCAGCCTGTATTGTGAATTCAGATGAATATTGTTCCAAAATGATAAATCTGGCAGCTGTCTGCAAACAGAAAATAGAGGAAGATACTGGGTAAGTTGGTCTTAACTCTTGTCTAGTTTCATTTTCATGCTTGTCATGTTTTGTTTAAGGATAATTCCATTGATGAGACTGAGATAAAAATTGCCAGAGAATCTTGTTATTACTGCTTTAATACTGATAGGTGTAAGAGTGGCTTTTATTTTCACCATCATTTTACACCCACCTCTACTTTTACCACTGTTGTCATTCACTTGTGTAGTTCCTTGTATCATGTGTGTTTATATAAGTCATCCCTGTGTCCTTTGGCCTGTTGTCTACATAGGCTGAGCAAATCATGATTCCATGGAAGAGCCTCTCTCTCTCTGTCTTTGCTAGGCCTATCCCAACTCGAATGCATTTGTGAATGACTGACTATAGTCAAGTGCAGCCAAAAGCATTATTGTTCTACCAAAACCCTAAGAAGTCTGCTTCTGTGCAATTAGAACTAATAAAAAATTACTGTCATTGTAAACAGTAAAAATAGTGATTTGAGGGAGAATTTTTCCACATTTATCTCCAAAAATGTACCTGTTTGCTTCTAAGGATAAAATAGGGAGTTCATTTCGGACTTAATGTTTTTTCTCTTTTCATTACTGTTTGTTTTTTTTTCTTTTTAGGAATAAAGCTTGTAGCACAGAAATGATACTAAATTCAGCAAGGAACTCAAGCATAACCTCACCTTTCTCCCTTCTTCCAGTTCCTGGGGACTCTGACTTTTGTATTAACCCTTTGCCTCAGCCAGTTTTTCCTGTGGTTCAGGCAGAGGTGCCAAGTCTCTCACTACCGACTGACATCAGGAGCCAGGCTCCACATCCTCCAGCAGCCTCCAAAACGGAAAATGGAAAACCTACCCTAGTCCCCAGCCAACCCTTCCTGTGCTTCCCATCTTCATCTCTTTTTATGTTGTGCAGTGGCCTTCAGGAAAATAACTTGAGTGAGACCCTACCCACTGCAGAAGACAAGTCAAACAGGAATGCAGAAGCTCAGGCTGCCATACGTCCAGCTGTCTGCCAAAAACACAGCTTCCACAAGTGCACATTGCCCTCTCCACCTGTAGATGATGAAGAGCCAGCTGCTAAAAAGCAGATTATGGAGCAGAGTGATCTGCCCCTCTCACTTGTAGTACCCAAGGTAAAGTGAATTTTGTTATCACTTAGGCTTCCTGATAGTGAGGAAAGACTTTTGCCTAAGACAATGTTTTTAAAAGTGAAAACTCACTCTCTTATTAGAGATATAAATGCTGCCTCTCACATGTTACTAAAATTGTAAGGGGGCTGTGTCAGGAAGTATAGGCATTATCTTGGAGACATTTCAATTACTAGGGGAAAATGGACTGTGATTGCTTTGTACAGTGATGGGATATGCAGCTGCTCTTTGGAATCAGTGTCCTGAACATCACCTTTTAAAAAACAATGTGTCAAAGGGGAAGAAATCGATGTATCTATTACTCTTCAACTTTCTCTGTTATCTTGGTCTTTCCCAGACAGCATCAGCATTGCTTACTCTGTTGAGCTATAGCAAATGTGACTTGTACTTCCCCCCTACTCTACAGCCTGAGTCATTCTCTCTCAAGCCTAGTGTTGCCCACAGCAGGCTGGTGAGAGAAAGATGATGGTGAAGGTTATGCATAGCTATGTCGTGGGTCTTTTAACTACTAAAGTAGGGGTCAGGCTCAAGGCCATATCATATATGCCATTTGAATATTCANAAGGAAGGTGCATGAGAAGCATTGCATGGTGTTATTTCAGTTTGGACTCTTCATTTCCACTTTTGTTTTTCCTTAGAAGCCTTTTGAGTCACCCAAGGCAGAATCTACCCAAGGAAGTGGCTGTCCCTCTCCTGTGCATCTAGGAGCCTACCATCTTGAACTCGCAAGTCCTGCTGCTCCTGAGGCTTCAAACAAGGAGTCTACTAAGCCTTTAGATTGTCAGGAGCAAGAAAAACGATCTCAGAACAAAGACGCTGATGAACCCCCTCCAGGAAATGAGCACACCTCTAAAGAAAATGCCAATCAGCCCGTCCAACCACAGTATCTTTATGTTCAGCCTACTGCTGGTAAGGACAGCCATTAGACCTAGAGGCACAAAAACCTCTGTATGTGTTCAGTGAGCAAATACAAAGTCCTACAAATGGGTGAATAAGTCTATATTTGGCACAAAAAAACCTGACAGCAGTTTTCTGTAGTAGTTTAATAGCTCTGAAATCTCTTAAGTACGTGTGAACTGTTGCTCCGCTGAAAAGACAGGCTTTTTTCTGAGGTTCTCCCTTAATAGAGATGAATAATATGGGGATTGCATGTTTGGATTATGTGCAGCAAATAAGACACCTATTCAGCATTTAAAACCCATAGGAGCTGGAAGTCTAGGTTTGGCAGTAAGGTGGCCAAAATAGAGAAGCAGCATCCCCCTGAGTGGATTAATTTAGTCACCTACAAACTTTGTACTGTCTTGTAACATGGATCATCAGGTAAACCCCCGCAAACATCAAGGCGCTGAGAGAGTAGCTAATCCTGCTTGTGCGACTGTAGGGATAGAGAGGAAGCAGCTGAAAATATTGCAAGAGGATTTTGTATCCACCACAGTTTGTATACAGTGGAAGATGTTTTGTTGGAACAGGACACACATAGCAGATTGTCATGACTACTAGTGGGGTTTATAGGATTTCACTTAGGATGGAGATGATCAGTTTGAAAATGATGTTTTGGAAGGTCAGACTGGAAGCCAGAGCATCTTCTGTTTCAACACAGTATTTCAGCTCTTCTCAGAAAAATTAATGCCTCTCTTGTATGTCCTTGTGGGTGTCTCCCATTTCTTGGATTTGGTTTAGTTTGGGCTTTTTTTTCTTGTTAAAAGCAATGTATGTGTTTTCATATAGCAGGGGATATGATTCCCATTTGTGGAAAAATAAAGGGTTTTAGCTAGGATGTTACTCATAATTGATGTTAGAAGCAGAAAACAGCAAGGTGTGTAGTTGGTGCTTAATATGACTGAAGTAAATGGATGCAAGTACAGTGAACAGACAGTAGCGGGGGAGATGGAGGAAGGTAAGGAAAGGCAGCTGGACAAAGGAGTCAAGGGTTTGTGACAGTTTTCTTCCTTTATTTTTTCTTATTTTTGTCAGTTTACTTCCTAGGCAGACTTCTCTTTATTGTCACACCTTTTTCCTATTCTAGATGAAGTTCCAGTAATTTATTTTCTAATTATCAGCTGTATTAAAGCTTTGTTTTTTCTCTCCTTGGTTTAGGATTAAACAGTTTTAATCTCCTGTTCTCTGCAAACCAAGCCCCTGGTGCCATCAGCCTGGCTTCCAACCAGTTACCATCTCTAAGTATACCGTGTGTCATGGTGCCATCAGCAGCCTTGGCTTCCTTCCCTCTCGTCTGTTCTCCCTCATTCACCAGTCCTCTTTCCCCAGTTCCCGATGGCTCCTTCTCAGCTGCTGCCTCCATGAATTTCAGTATGTCCAGCCTGGCATCAACAACACCTGTCTTCATAAGCACCACTGCACTGGTCACCCCCAAGGTCTCACCCACCCCTTCTGTGGATCCACAGCAACCAGCTCATCCCACTCTGCACCTGAGTCCTGTGCTTGCAAGATCTTGCAGTGCTGTTAAACTGGACTCTCCTGTGTGTATGGGGCATCCAGTGACCCTTCTGAAGCTACAGCAGGTAAGGGTGAAAGGTGTGAAGGAGGGATGATGAAAAGGCCGTGCCATGGCACTGGGCCTGAAGACACCTTGTGCTGTAGGCTGGTGCTGCTGTGTCAGAGTGGTGAGCTGGCATGTTGGGAGCTGGTATCTTCGACTTAGTTTGTGTATGACCATCTGTAGCAGTGGCACAGGGCTTCGGACAGTGTTGAAGACATAGCACATCTAGCCCTGAACAGTAAAGTCTTTAGTTTTAAAACTTTTACAGGAATTTTAAAATCCTCATGAGATCTAAGTCAGTGTTTTTTCCCCATGTGATATTATCACTGTGTGTTATGCAATGGCTACAGAAACACGTTAGGAGGATTGTTTGTCAGAATTCAAGACTCAGCTGGATGCAACGTTTCTAGAAGTAGTAGTGTCCCAGGTTACCCCCTCAGCCCCATTCTGATCTCTTCACTACATAATGGAAAAGTAATAATAGCATCAGAACTGAGGGAAAACAACTATTCTTGTTTTTAAGGTATTTTAAAAAAATTTACCATAAAAACAGGCTTTTGGGTAAAAAAATGAGACATTCAAAGTGAAGTCATGTCACACTGTTACCTGGGTCTTTGCAAGTGGTAGCAGTGACATTTTGGCACTAATTCAGCCTATTGTCTAATGCAAGGACAAACAGATTGAACATTTAGAAGCTTTATGAACATTACTTATGTTTTATCTTGTTTGAGCTCTAGAAAAAGGCTGTAATAAGAGACTGGTTGATAGCCAATCTAATTACAGATACTAACGTTACAGGTTACAGTAGAGTGGCACTTAAAATAGAAGTGGTAAGGGTTGAGAAGACTAATATTTGGTTTCTCTTGATACTTAAACATAACAAAGGTGAATAAAACTTCAAGGAAGAGAAAGAGCCATATAAGTTAAAGGACAAAATTGGCATAAGAGCAAATGAATATGAACTAATCATGAAAATACTTAAATTAGAAATGAGATAGAGACTGTCCTCTTCTAGCAGTGATATACTGGCATACAGTTCAAGAATGAAGAGCGGGGGCAAAGCCCATAGCTTTACTTGTGGAGCTTCTGAAAGGATGTGTGGGGATGCATGAGGGACATGGTTCCCTCTTGTAGCAGGGTACAGGGATTAATGTCTCAGCTCTCCTGTTTGCATGCTTGCATGTAGGCTTTGAGAAAACCCTTCTGAATCACATTGATTTTGTTTCACAAATAGCCTTCATCAGCTCCCCTCACTCCCAAGAGCATTCGTCCTGCACATCATGAGGCATTTTTCAAAACTCCTGGAAGTCTTGGAGACTCTGTGGTGTGGAAGAAAAATGAAGGCAACCAGACCAGAAATGCCAGCTCTGTGCAGAGGAGACTGGAAATCTCTGGTACCAGCCTTGACTGACTCCACCCTTTGCGAAGGCTGGACAGATTGTCTTATTTGTATTGTATTGATTACAAGAGAAGACGCTCTTACCTGGCAAGAAGAGAACATTAAAATGTCACCCCTTTTGACATGCTTCCCCACTGTCCATTCACCCACTGGTTCTGTTAACCATTACTTCTTAAATCATCCCTGGTACTGAAATCCTTTTACTGAATTGTTCCCTCCCTAAATTGTTCCCCCTCAGTTCTTCAACTGAGTTGAATTCAGATTCTGTGTTTCACACAACCTTGTGGGCATCAAATTGTATTTTGAATTTTAATTTGGAAAACTCTTCATTGCTGTGAGGAGATACAAAGAAATTTTGGAGTCCCCAGGTGTCCTTTATTCATAGTTTTAAGTGAGATGTCTAGCACTTATCTGGGGTAAGCGTTTTATTTGCATGTACTCTACTTACCCTGAGTAAATCTGTGGTGAAAATGATAACATTTTGCAGTTGTGAGAGCAACTGTTTCCTTGGTTCCAATCTGTCAGTCCTGCCTCCGCAGTGCAGCCTCTTGCTATTTATTTTCTATGTTGGAGTGGGATTAGTGCAAAAAAAGGATTTTTTCAGCCTCAGAATAACAGATTTTCTCAGGGTAGGATTACTTGAATGTCAGTTGGTTGTTGTACAATTTGCCCAGCACTTGTGGTTAGAAAAACCTGATAATAACACAGTGTGATTGAATGTATACATATGAAAAATATTAAGACCAAAATAACTGTGAATGTTAACATTTTTATAGTTGTGTTAGTGAACTGTTATTAGTCCTTGGATTGTTTTTTTTTGTTGTTGTTTTTTTTTACTTCAAGCAAAATATGCAAGTTAGATGTAAAGAACACAAAGCCTGATTCTTTAAATAAGTTTGACAAAGTCATTTGAGAGTGACAAGCCACCAGGAGGACTGTGCTAAGATTTCATCTCCTATTTAAATATCTAAGTTAGACTTTATGACCAAGGAACACTGATAAGTCATTAACCACATGATTAGATTCAGTCTAACCTGAGTCTACTAAGTGCCTACTTAGCTGTTTACTTAGGTCTACTTAAGAGGTATGTACTTAAGTGCCTAACTCTTCATTTACAGAAATTCTGTAACTAGTTAATAGAGCATTTGAGCATATTGGTAAGACAAGGGAGATCTTATCAATCTAAACCATGAAAAGAAGCTGAAAAGAGCAGGAGTCTTGAATTTTGAAATTAATATTAAAAAAAACAAAAAACACCTTTACCTTAGGAGAAGATAATAAGGAAGAAAAGTCTTAACATTTAACATTCAGAGTTCTCAAATAACAGATGGTGCTACTAATAACATGGGCCATAATTTTAAGAGTTAATGGTCTTATACTTGGGTATGTTTTCACTCATGGAGCAAGCTGCAATTAAATTTGTTTATTTTCCTTTTTAAAAGACAGAAAGTGTTGAAGTTGACATCACGTTATTCTGGATTTTTAGCAAACATAAGCCAGCGTGATCAGCTCTCTCTTTGGTCCTGGTACTGATTTCCAAGGAAAATCACACTGTTGGATGTGCTATTTTGTTGGCCAGGGGAGGCAACAACTTTGTTTGAGGGTTAGGGATTTGATAAGGAGTTTTTATTTTTATAATGGAATGTATTAAGAAAATTAAATTCAAGAAAAAACTTCAGTGAAGCTGAGAGTTTTAAGTAATGTGGCCTTCTTTTAGAATAGACAGATAACAGCATTTTATGGAGGGCTTGGTTAGCCCTTGTTGAAAGAAAATCTATAGCTGAATTATCATAGGAAATTTCAGGGGTGGTAAGGAGACATCTTCAGATTGCTGATTTTTTTTATATTTTAATGACACTACAGTTATGAAAGTTTACAGTTTTTCCTTCTGAATTATTTCTTCCTATACACCCACTTAGATTAATTTTTCCTTGAAAAGCAGCGCATAATTAGCACAGTGCTGCCCCTGCAATTCTGCTAGTGTGCATGTCTTGCTGTTGGGGCAGAAAATAGGCTGTTAGGGTTCCAGGTGACATGGTGGCTGCCAGTTCTCCTTGTCTTTTCTCTTTCCCTCTAGTACAGTGCAGCCTTTTATGGCAGCTGGGAGCAGAGAGGGGTATTAGAGCTAATGTTGGCTCTTTGCTCCAATTGAAGCATCATCACCAAAACTACCTTTGTCAGTAATGTTGTGTGCCATAACTAACCTAGCTATACTTGAAAATGCCAGGACTGAAAGTGGATTTTCAGATTCCAATTTCTGCTTCTAGTTTTGAGTTTCCATAAATATAGCAGGTCTGAAAATGAGGATCAACTCCCTCTTCAATGGGTCATGGTTGGGAAAGCAAATTTTGGGCCTTGGAGAAGGACTTTGATATGCTGTCTTGTTTTTGTCAATGCAAAATTCTTACTGAAATAGAATGGGTGCACCAAAGCAGTTGGGCACTGAAGGGATTAAGGCTACTTTCAGTACCTGAGCTGCTGAACTAGGCTGGTGAGGGGAAGGAGTTGCTTGTCAAGAGGGAATGAGTTCACCTTTGCTGTCTTTACCTTCACTGAAAGCTGAGAAGTTAAATAAACTAGGAACAACTCATCAGCAAAGTAGCTGTGGAAAAGCAGAATTTCTTTTACTCTGAGGCGAAATGCATGCCCAGGATATTCTGCAGGGTTTGTGAAACCTTTCTATCCCAAGACAGTTGTTGAGGAAGTTAAGCATATAACTTATACTTGAATCTATCTGCCACGTTTACATTTCTGATTGTCTTTTGTAAATTGGTGCTATTTCTGTATTTAAAAAGCTGTATTTTTAATATAAAGCTGCTTCCAGTTTGTTTCTTTGCACTGCTAGTTTAATATAGGTATTAATTTTATTGCTGCTTATACTGTTCTTCAGTAATTAGACGTTCTGCTTTTTCTGCTCTCTAGCTATCTCTTTACCTGTCTGCGTACAGCTTTACTCCAATCATACTGTTGGATTAAGTATTTTTTTATACTATCTTTTAGAAAAATATTAAACTTTTACAGAATAAAAAATGAAATTGAAACTGAGGCTGTGATTTCAGTATGGAGGACACCCTTGAAAAGAAACATTCATCCACTGTGTGTCCAGGTGAGCAGTCCCCTCTTGGATGTGAGCACTGAATGCGCAGCAGGGGACAACAGCTCACCCCAGTGGCTCTACCGTCCAGCTATTTTATGCAGCATGGGCACAATTCCCACTCCAGCTGTTGCAGGCACAAAGACCAGTGCAATGTAAGCTGGCTCTTGAAGTCCTGGAGCAGATCAGGGCAACACCTGGTGGCCCTGGCCCAAAGCCATGTAAAGTGATTCCCAGCCCCACACCATGGGGGCCCATCCCACCACTGCTATGGGGGCCTGCCCCAGACACCCTGTGCTCTTGCAGCTGTCCCTCTGCTCAGCTCTCCACAGGATGGCAGCAATGCCTCCCCAGCTACTGGCCACAGACACCGAAGAAGCTGGCATATTTGTGCATCCTTATAACCACCAGCTGCTTGTGAAGAGTAAGTGAAAACAGCTATAGACCTGCTTCCCATTCTCTTCCCTTTCCCTAATCACACACACAGACACATGTAAGACACAGCTCAACCTAAACACGAGTTTGCTCCCATTAAAATTAGTAGCAGGTTCACTATTGATTTCAGCAAGCCTAGTATTGCCACCTTACCCCTCCTGACTAAAAGAGATATGAGGTGATAGTCCTGTGTCAACAAAAAAGGCTGCAAAATGCCTGGGAGTTGCAACTGGTCAAGATCCTCAAAATTCATTTCTAAAAGGAAAACTCAGCAGCTCACTAAGTATTGTTTTGGTTTGGTTGGGGTTTTTTTACCTTTTATTCCAGCAAGAATGCCTTTCCCTTTCAATTGGTAGTAGAAAAAGAAGTTTAATAATATTAAATATCCTATGAGAAGCACTAACAATCCCTGACCCTGCTTCAGCTCCACTGATGGAACCATGACCCTCATTTCCTTATGGAAAACTCCCTTTTTTGAAGTCAAAAATAATTAGATGGAAATGTCAAATTCCATCTGACTTAGTTCTCTCTCTACAAAGGGAAATTCACATGCAGTGCCATTGTGGATGAACATCTTAAAGCTTTACGGTCTGGGCAGGGCAGCCCAGAGCAAGCTGGGGAACAAGTGTAACCCCCTGATGATGGAAGGTTTTGAATGCTGCCAGTAAACCCAACCAGAGGCAAAAGCAAAAGGAAAGCCTTCAATGGATGGCAAAGCAAAGCCTGCTTCTACCATGGTCCTACCAGGCAGGTCTTCACCTGCTGTCTTGCTCAACAAGGAGGGCTTCCTGAGAGGTGCTTGGGTCATGGCAATGCTTTCTCCTTTGAGCCCAGAGGGCTCCTGAGCAAGGCTCCATCACCTGCTTACTGATTTAAAATTTAATAGCTTGGGATGCAAAGGAATGAAAAGAAAAGCTTCATACACAACTGAGGCAAATTTAAGGTATGCTGACTGTGATCCTCTGAGAAGATCCATGTGTGCAGTAAGAACTAACATTCAGATTCTTTCCAAATTCATTTATTGTGCAATGATAATTTAGGTTATTTTTTTCAAGCGCTTTCTCGAAGGAGTCTTGGAGCCATGAAATGAATCCTAATGGTGTCTGTCAGCACTGGCTTAGGATTTGAGATCCTGAAGCCTTTCCCCATTCCCCTTGCAGAGCACAGCAACTTTGCTGGTGGTTGCAAAAGGCTGCCTTGATTGCTTGCAAAATGCCATGACCTCCGAGTCTGATACCATGGAACCTCCTAGGGGACAAAAAGTTCTGCTCTGCTGAACTCCATTTTACTGCATTTTTCAAATAGATATGTTCTCATACCAAACGTGAGATTCCAGACTTTATGCCTTTCTTCCCTCTGTGGCTGGATATTTCTCACTCTGGATGTGACAACAGTGTAATTTAATAGATGATATACCAAATCTGGGTGAGAAGAGAGCATGAAACTTGGTCTTTTCCAACAGCTGCTTCCTTGTTTCAAAACTGACAGCTGTGAATCAGCAGTTTACAGTCTTACCCCCAAAGCGTGGCAAAGGCTCTGTGGTGAAATCAAATAAATCAGACATATATGTAAAATGCTGTGACTTAGTAAGTGCCTGTAACAACAAATAGGCCAATTTGTATCAGGTTTAATCTTTTGGGAACAAAAGGGAAACAATTTAAAGCCTAGAAAATAAGATGTAGGTATAAAGATTTCACAAAAATTGTCCGAAAGGAAACATCTCCCTTACTTGGGCAGCCAATTCTTCAATGCTAAGAAAAACTCTGCCTCTTCACAGTCTCTGTGTCTCACTGATAGCAAATAACCGTGATTTAATCACTCAACACCCCTTCAAAATCTTGATTAGCTGGTAACAACTAGTTCTGTGCCTGAAATACACCAGGAATTTAATGAACAAAAGGTAGAAGATGCCAGGGAGGAGTTGGCTGGAGCTCTGCTCTCAGGCGTGTCTGGAGTAAAGGCAAAATCACCCACTGGTACCTCACCTACATTAGGGTTCCGATCATTGTTGCACTGAAACTAGGACATTTGGAAGATGATGGTTAAAAATGTCTCTACAGACATTCTAGGTCTAAGTGGCAAACACTCAAATGCTTGTGTTCTCAATCTTGATTTACATTGGAAAGGAGGATCAGTTTCTTGGTTCTGGAGAACAAGGAGTTCTTAATTTAACCCATCATCTACTGCATGAATCTGAGCAAAGCAGCCTGACTTCTCCAAATCCAGAGCAATGTCAACCAACCAGGAATGACACCTGGCCTCACAAGAGCTGAGAATTTAGCTTGTGCAGGTGACATGCAGAGTAAAAGGGAGATGGAAAAAAGACAGCAGCCAGCCTCATTGAGTATGTGTTCAGAAACAGTCAGACAAGTACGTTCACTGGTTTCAAAATAATTTTGAGTTTTTCTCTTGGCCTGGCTTGAGACTTTCCATTATCTGGACATGCCAGAGCCCACTAGCTTGGGATGGCATGAAAACCTGCTCTTGAGCTGCTGCAGTACATGGTTTGGTGTCTTGGAGTGACCTCTTACTGACCAGTGCTGACCACTGATTTCTAATGTAAGATTTCTCTTCGTAAGTGTGAAGCTGAAATCACATAGTTTGAAGCCCATTATGGGTATAAGACATTTACAAAAACATTATAAATGCATTAGATAAAAGAGTATTTTAGGAGGCTGTGAAAGCAAAAACTCTTTCAGTCTTTCCAGCATATACAATTAAAGAAGGAAAAATGCTTCATCTGCAGTCATTTTGCTATAATCAGATAACTATACAATGCCCTGCCAGAGTAGCTAAGGCTGAGCTCCAGGAGCCTCTGCAAAGGATAAAAGACACCAACCTCCTTCCTGCCCTGTTAAGAGTCTCTCCAGACATCTCTTCAAGTTAATGCAAACTGCAAAGTCCTGCACAATTCTAATGAGTTGTTATCTCTGGGAAAAACCGGGTGACAGGAAGAAAGTACCAGCCCACCAGCTTTTCCCCAGCAAAGTCCTTACCGTTTGTTACACCAGCTAAACACATCTGTAAACTTCCCTTTGGCTTTCTCAGGAAATGAAGGAGAGCTAAATGAATCTCAAAGGTTCATAAATCTTTTAAATCTATTTAAGCTCAAGAAATCTTGGTCTGGATTAGAATTTTGTGAAGTTAAATGTTACTTTTGTAATTCTATGTGAAATTAGGTCATACTTATTTGCTCTGTTTCATTTTCAAGAAGAGATTCTGCTTGGCCATTATTAAAAGAAAAACAAGACATGCAATGACAAGTAGCAGAAATCCCTCTGTGACATGGTGCAGTCTGTCCTCTGTCTTTGGCTCTGCAAACTCCCACTGCCTGTGCCAAGCATGGTTGCCTTTTCTGTCATCATATTTTACCTCTAAACTCCTCTTCAGTTAGGACAGAGGAAACAGAATATCATTCTTTCCCCTCTTGGGCCAGGAGGCAGGGACCATGGCCAGATGCAGCCCAACGATAACCCAGCTCAGTGACCAGTCTGCTCTGAGGCCAAGCCAAGAAGCTGAGCCAGCAAGTTTTAGTCTGGGCCAAGATCATGGACAGAGGTATGAGCCCAGGCATAGCTGCCACCTAACCCAGGTGGGACTAGCCATAAAGCCTCAGCTGAAAAGCAGCTTCCAAGGGAGAGAAGGGGCTGTGTCCACCACCATAATCCTTATCAGCAAAGGAGCCCACCTTGGATAAAATCAGCTAAATTCCTCAGCTTAGTCAATGAGATACCTGGAGCAGGGATGCTTTCCAAAACAATGACTTTAATGTGCTATTCAAGTGAATAATAAAAAGGCTAAAATCAACTTAATTCTAGAAGATCTTTGCAGAGCCACGTCTACATGAGTACAAAATCTTGATCTTATTTGCCACAGGAAGTTGGCTTGTGTGTGAGAGTAGATTCCAAGATAGGAGGAAGGTTAAAATTCTGTTCAATCCAGTAGTGTGCTAATGAGACAAAGTGAATAATTACACCTTTGTAATGAGAAAGAGATTGTGTACAGACTTGAATCAGCTTTAACATATCACCTTGTAAACTGACACTGTATTCATATACAACTAGTGGCATTTTTGTGCTCTAATTACTAGTGTTTCTGTGTTAAAACAAAGGGTAAAGGCTGTAATTAAGAGGGAGAGAGACAATTCTTGTCTTGGGCCCCTCCCTCCTTGGCCAAAGGGAGCCTGACTGAGAAGAAAAATCATAACCAGATGGGCGTAAATAGAACTCCCCTCTTCAGCAGTACTACAAATAGACATTTGGATCAATGACTGGCAGCATAAATACCTGGATCTAATATCTTTCCAGCCAGAGAATGTGTGATCAGTCTATGTATTATACCAATGCAGGACAAGGTGAACACAGTCATCTGTGGGATGACAGCAGCAGCCACTGGTCACTGAACAGTAAACCAGACTTGGGGTACAAGGGAAATTCTGCCCAATTACATCTGGCTAAAGATCTCTTCTAGCAAACAAATTCAGAGTATATCTAGACTTTGCTAGAACTGATAAATTTTTGTTTTCAGCAGCTTATCAGAAAGCTACAAGAACTTTGCATATTGCTTCCAACAGCCCAGCGCTGAAGGGTCTAATCACCACACAGGAAGTGCAACTACCTACCTAACCACAGCTGATGATGCTCAAGCTTTTTTTCTGATAGGAATTCATTTGTTGTCCTTTCTATCCTTTCAAACTGTTTCCTGTCTGCTCACCAACAGTGTACCTCGTTTCCAGGAGCTTGAAATTGTATATAAGAGAAGGAAAAAAAAAAACATTGGAAACACTTTGGAGGACAAGATGCTAAATTTAAATGAATGGAATGGAGGAAGAGAATAAGAAAAGAAATTCATAAACCTTTGTGGCAGCAACCAGTCAGCTACAGTCAGCCAACCAAGTACAGCTGAACCAGAACACAAGCCAGGTCATTTTCATTTCAACCTAGGAAAACATGAAACAACTGTGAGATGATCACAGCTTTGGAAACAGTTCTGTGAAGAGTGAACAACATCAGCAAATCCAAGCAATTAATTACTGAATATTGCACTGTGATGCTTTTTCACAACAGTCTCCTGAAATTGTTCACTTGGTCTTCTATGGGATTGTTGTGGGTTAAAAAATAAAACCGTT
>VYZS01032128.1:0-14261 GCA_013400695.1 Neodrepanis coruscans | reverse complement strand
CAAAGACCACATCTCTTCCATCAGCACTAAATCCCTTCCTGGGGCTATTGGGAAGGGGAGGGGAGAGGGCTCATGGTTTCTAACTGTCTTGAGTGTCTTTCTTCAGAAAAAGCCGTGTGGGGGTCCTGACCGCGGAGGGGCCGGCGCCACGGAGGGGGCCTCAGAAAGAGACCAGCACTACCCTGTAGTGTCCTCATCCCAACATGGGCACTGGGAAGCTTAATTAGTCTGTTTTTTGTTGCACTTTATTTGTCGGGTTGTGTGTGTGTGCGAAATAAACTGTGATATTTGTGTGTTTTCTTCATTTTGGGGTGTGTCTGTGGCTTCTCTCGGATATCTCTTGTCAAAAATCGCTAAATTTGTGGTAAAACCACGACAGGGATTGCAATAGCTAGCACAGCTCTGGTGTTCCTCCAGCGCTGTACAAGTGGAGACAATGCTGCCTCTGCCTATTTCTATTAACTGAGGGTGAAACCCTTTGTGTCAAAAAGCCTGCATTCGCAAAAGAGAGCCCCTCACATGAACACCTCATCTTCTCCCATGTATTCCTGTTATATCACCGGGTTTTGACATATCCTTATGGGTCCCATTACTCTCCACACTGCAAACCAAATGCACATCCTAATTAAGTTCTATAAAATAGGAATGATGTTACAACTTGAGGGGAAGTCGTAAATGTGTTGCCTGGAAAGTGATGTGACTGTTCAGGCATAGCCCTCTGGGGCATGATCAACCTCACCCATCCATCTTGTTTCATGGGGTAATTTGCTCTAGGACTGCCCACCCTCCACTAACTTTAGGGGAGTGGAGAAGTTTGTCTCCCATGTAGTGTTCACATCCTTTGAGATGGGACTCAAAAAGATAAATAACTCTATCGCTTCTATAAAGACAGTCCTTGTTTTCTTGTCCCAAGCTGGCATTTAGAAATCAGCAATTCTAATAAACAGGAGACATGGAGAAACTCCTGGAAACAGGGAGAGGGAATTACCGTCATTGCAGCAGTTCTTGGAAAAAGCAATAGAGAGTTCATCTAGTCCTTCTGGTAACCGAGGACTGTTCCACACAGTACTGTCTCCAGAAGAACACTTGCATGCTACCTATTTACTTTTTAAGGAATCAAATGAATCTGTGTCTGTTCTCAGGAACTTTTCTGCTATATTTTGAGTCCTTGCTGCAGTATGGTTGAGCTCCCATGAATAAATTCTTTTTATATCTTATTTTTCCCCCATATAATTGAGTCACTGATTCTACTAGAATTGTAGAATAAAACTTTTACTAGTTTAGATGAAGTAATGAGTTCTGTCAGCAGAAACTTGTAGATCAATCTGAATCCATAAATCACATTTGTAATTTCTCTTTGAGGAGTTAAATCTTCCTGTTTATCCTTTCAAGATAGTAAAAGTTACGCCATGAGTAAAATATCCATATATATCTATATATAAAACACTGGAAGTAATTTTTAAAGTCTCCATTTAAAGGATTCAGCATTCAGCCTTACCACAATCACCTCCTATTTTTATGAGTCTGTAACTCAACAGCACAGTTTTGGTTTGTTGTTCAGGAATAGATTTTTTCAATTAATATCATGTTGCGTAGTGACCCAGTTCCAAGAGACTTTAGGGAGGAGTGAGTCACTCCTGTGGGACACCCATCATGCCATAACATAGACCAAAATATCTCACTTGGGACCTGGATTAAATATCACTAGAAAGACATCAGAATTCATATTATGACAATAATACAAGGGAAGAATTTGTTGCACAAACAACAAAACTATCAAAAGAGCTTGCTTTGATCTCTGCTTCCCAAGGCTTCCGATTTTGTGAGGCTGTCACAGCACATTTAAGCATCTGAGTGTAAATAAGTCACTTCATGCCATTTTTAGATTATGAAGACAATGGATATCAAGGTAAGGAAAAATCTTACTCAGGCTGTTTGTCAATTATATCTGATTATATGGATTGTTTTTTCTCTTAGGAAGTGGTGAGGAACAAGCTAATCTTTAGTGTTACTGTGCTGAAGTTAAGTTGCATCAGGAGTTAATTCAGTGTAGTTTGGCTAAGTAAGTGAAATAAACAGGAGTTAACTTTGTATATTCTTGGGAAAAGTATCGCAAAGGAGGAGAAAAGTACTGATTTCTTGAAGTACAGGACAATCTGGAGATGCTGAGAAAATTAATGCCTAAGAAAAATATCTTGGAAGCGTGCTAGTTGGGCTAAGGTGGCTCATTGCAAGACATTTTAATGTCTGTAGTAAGGACATATCATGTAATATTGTTATCTCATTGCATTTATCTCAGTTAAATTCTGTGTTGTCAACACTTCATCCTCAGAGCCAAGTGTGACAAGGTGTTTAGAGCTTTAGAGTTTAAACTATTAAAATGTACATCTGGAAATAGGAGCTGTGCACATTGAAAACATTTCAGCTGATATGAAACTAAGCAACATTTCTCCTTAGCAACAAATTTTTCTGAGCAGATCACTGCCATGCCCAAAACACTATCTGCTGCAGCCAGGAAAATCACATTAATAGCCGTACCAAGTGTGTTGTATTTGAAGAGCTGAGAAAAGTGCTAAATGGGTTTTCTAGCTAACACAGCTAGATTAAGTCCACTAACCTATAAAACTACTATTTGGCTATGAAGGGCTTAATATTTTTTCAGAAAGAGAGGAAGTAGGAGATAAAATTTCACTGTCTCCAGGAGTTGCTAACAGCCCAGCTAGCAGTGCTCTTCATCATCTATTCAACACCATTCTATCACAGTTCTTAGTGAACTTCCAGCTGGTTCTCCTTCCAAACACCTTCTCAAGACAACATTAAATAAGCTTATTTTTGCCCTAAGAAACCTACAATTTCCAAAAAGCCCACAGGTGTCAACTATGAGGATCTCGGAGGACAGGCAAGTGGGAGCATCCTTCACTACAGAAGTACTAACATGTTCAAGTTCTGCCAAGCTTTGTCCTCATGAATTTGTCCTCATGTTGATTTCTAAGCAAATACCAATTGTGAGGCTGAGCAACAAGCTTTCTTAACTCCAATTTAACCACCCACAGGTGTCTAGCAGCAGCAAAACTACAGCCACTCAGTTTTGCATAACAAAAATTCTCACCAAGTGGCTCCAAATTGATGGTGGCCTTAGGTAATGAAATCAGTCATACTGCACTCTAGACCCAAATATGCTCATAACCCAAATATACTTTAACCGAAATGTTGGATTTTGTTGGGTTTAATTACTTGTTTATGTGATATACAGCCCTGACCAAGTCAGCGCATTAGTCTGGGGTTCTGACAAGCACTAGCACTGTACCCCACCAGAATGAATACAGAAGCTGCTACCAGAAATGCAGCACTCCTGACACTATCTCAGCTGCAAGAATAAAACAAGTCTCTGGGTCCAGCCAACTTGTCAGTGCTTGCCTTCATTTCCCCTTTTTGAAGCCAGGTACATATACTTGTTAGGGCTAAGTGCAATGTATCACCTGTGCACCGGGTATTTATTTGGCTGGATAGGAATTTCAAACAACAGTTAAGGTGCATTAACTACTGCCTCTTTATGTAAAGCTAATAGCTACTAAACTCATAGTCTTTGGTTTCAGATGATGTCAAAGATACCAGCTGTGCCAAGGCTCAAATGATAGTACTGCCTCCAGTACTACGTCCTAAGACTCCTTACTCTTTTCCTCAGCATTACAAAGTGATATGGCATTCAGATTCCAAAAAGCAGTGAGTAATTCTAGCTTTCCTTATTAAGCAAGAAACCAAATCTATGCATGATAAAAACAGAGTGATTTTTCCAGTTTCTAAGCAGTTTAAATAGCATAGATAACACTGTCTTTGCATCTCTTTTAGCTTTTCTTATGTTTATTGCTTGTCTATCCAGATAGGAGCTTTCTCAAGTAGCCTTAAATTCTCTGAGACTGGAAATATCTCAACAGCAGGGGGTACTTCTATTTCTTCTTATGGTTTCCATCTTAGAGAGAAAGATGCCTTCCTTCACAATTTCTGTTTTGATTTTTTTTTTAATTTTCTGCAAAACATTTTTAAAAAGCTTTCAGTTTTGGTGTATGTTCAGAGAATCTTTTCCTTGATAGCCATTGACATTTTTTCCACAAACAGAACGAACAGTTTCAATGTAGGTAATATCATACTTCAAAACTGCGGTTCCTGGAGCATCATTCCACAACTAATGTCTAACTGATATCTGCTGAACATTTAAGTCACTGCTGGAAGCAAATTATCCGTTAAGTTATTTGCACACAAAGAACTGTTGGTGTGAATAAGGAAGTGAAAATCTTATAGAGAGGACATTTAAAAAAAGCCACCTTCTCCTCCTCTGAGAAAACCAGACAAAATGTTAAAAGAAATTAATAAAACACACTGAGAAGTGAATTAATACCATCAGTGTATGTTAAATTACATAAACACACATTTATAATAGAGATGGTGGTGGTTTAGGTCGCTTTAATCTTTCCTGCTTTCAGTCACTTATTGGTAGCCCATAAATCCCTCTTCCCATACCGGTTATTTGTAAATTTATTGTAGCTAACTCTGTGTTGGTTGGACAAACTCTCTTTTCCTGGGCAATACATTATACCCTCAACAAAAGAAAAGACAACTCTGCCTCCTCTAGTTAGCTGCACTAATTCTTTGTGTAAAAAGCATCCCAAGACTTTGTGGTGGACCCATTACATGATATGCACATCTGAAAACATAATTCCTGACCTGAAAATTTAATTCAAGTTAACATATGCTTGCAGGATCAACAGCAACATCTTACAATTCAGGAGACTGTGCTGACATAGACGTGCTCTCACCAGAACAATTGCAAGCAAATTATCACAGAAAGTGCTTACAGGGCCATGAGTGATTTAATAAGGAAGCAGTAAGTGAGAATAATACAGGGAGCATGCACATAACTCCACTTACCTCTGAGTCTGATTGGCACTTTACTTTCAGATCCTCTGCTTTTAGAGGTAGGTTTGTAGGCATGTACAATTCTGTTTTCAAGACAACCCTAATTCCACCAGCTTTCATCTGGTGAACACAAAAGAGAAGCATTCCCTAAAGGAGACATGCACTGAAGTGGGCTTCAGAAAGACAGAAATTATTGTAAAGGCACCAGTGGGTTGATACAAAAATCAGTTTATTTCAATGGGGTTTTAAATCATAATTGTACTGCCACAATAGTGTTGTTTGGATGGCTTAAATGCACATTTTTGCAGTATGAGGCATTCTCATTTTTACAAAATATTCTATTTGATTTAATTTAATGGGATTTAAAACAATTATTTTTGTGACATTGACAATATACTTAGAAAATTATTTTGTTTTAAAGCTTAAGTTATTTATCTCATTTTCTCTCTTGCTTAAAGTCATTTATTTTACCTAAGCATACAGGAATGTTTTCCTTTTTAATCAGGAGCAGAGACTAACCATGAAACTCTGCCAGGCTGAGCCTCATGAAGAACATATGCAGTCTATGTCACTGCACTGCAAACATCACATTCACAGGATGAGCTCTTTAGGGTTGGTTACTGGGGCTTATCTCAGCAGAGACACCATACCCTTCTGGTGTACTGAACTTGAGGAAAAGAAATAGTTAAAGGAGGCTTGTGTGAAAAAATCTTTTAAGAATATTCCTTCTGCAAAGTTAAAAGGAGACCAAGAGGAGGAGAACCCAGCACCCACAGTGTATAGGACAGGGTTCAATAGCACCCAGGCTTTTTTCTCTGAGCAGCCCATGCAACCTAATGGACCACAGTCATTTTTGGACACCTTAATTTTCCAGCTCCCTCTGTCCAGTCCATGACCCTGCAAGACTGAAGTGGATGTTCATGGGGTGATGTCTATCCCACCTTAGCCACAGTTCTTGGCAAATAATATCCTGATGCATAGCACTTGGAGAAGAGTTGTGACTCTGGAGGTGCTGAACATATGAAAACGCCCTCTGCCCTTGAGAGATTCCCCATGATCTGCTGAAAGGGATTGTCCAGCTGACAGCTCCAGTGAGGAATGCAAGGCACACTCCGCACCTGTCCAGGACGGAAGGGTGGTCAGCATCCTCTCAAGGCATTTCTTAAACTACTTCATATATATTTGCATTCACATGACATGTAATGAAATTTAGAGACCTAGAATGCGATTTAGTGTTGAACTCACAATCCTTAGGAGAAAGCAGCAGCCCAGAAATCCAGTTGAGTGTGGGCTTCATTGTTTCTGACATACTTCTCACAGGCAAATGAGTTCTGCCATATTGCAATGTTCAACACAAAAAGAATGGCAATATAATTTCTCACTTTAACTTTAAAAAATTCAGTGTAATCAGACCTGAATGTAATCAGGCATGAAAATGATTTACCTTCCATTTCATAATGAACACTGCTACAGTGTTCATCACTGCTACCTAGCTGATTCGTCTGTGTAGTCCTGTGTCTTAACTTGCTTCAGTTTCTTTTAAATCTTAAATCTGAGTAATCTGGTTAATCCTTAGTCTGAGTGTAAACACAACATTCTCATAATATTTCTCACCCTTACGAGAATATTTTCAACTACCTTAACATAGGTTTAGCTGATTTTTTTTCCTTCCTGGGAAAACACATGTGAGCTCACTTGTTCCAGAATATGAAACATCTCTTTCTGCAAATTTTTAGCCTCTGTTACATTAGCAATTGAACTTCTCCTAAGCAACAAAACCATAGTAAATGTTCAGTTTCCACTGCATAAAGAGAAAATCAGAGTAGAGTCTGCTTAGCTTCCTTTGCCTGTGAACTAATGAACACAGACCAGAAATGACTGACTGCAAGACCTAGTTATCTGCCCCTGCAAAAGGAACACACCTTGCAGGAGAAAATGAGATTGTAAGAAAGAGAGAAACTGGAGGATTAATAATTACAGGAAACTCATTTAGGAAGTTAACAAGATCATTACGTAACTAAGCTTTGCTCAAGACCATTCAGATGATAAAGCAGTATACACTCAGAATCAGCTAATGAATTGCTTGAAATGCATTAGAAGGTAAAGGGTTTTTTATCATGAGCCTTGACCAAACCTTGATCAGGGTGACTGATATTATTAACTGATTATTATTAAATGTGGTCTGTACACATGAGGAGTGCTTTCCTCTCCTCAGAAAGGGAATGGCTCTTATCTTGCAGAAAAGGTTTGTCTTTAGAGGGCATATCTGAATTCTTCTGAGTCCCATTATTTTTGCACATCTACTTCAATCTAACAGCGCTGGTGTGGAAGTACAGCCTAGTTCACTCCTCAGCAACATCAGTGAATCTCAGCTATTTCTGATTCCAAATCTGCTCTTCCAAAAACAAGCTACCTTTTAACAGCCAACTAGTATTGCAAAGAGGCCTTAGGCCAGAACAGTCAACTCAGACCTCAGCCATAATCCATATTATCCCACACCTACCTCAATGTCCTAATCTCTGTCCCAGCGGGTGGTGCCATCTTCTGCTAGATGGCAGCAAAGTCAAAAAACTTGTTGTTTCATGGTCTGTTTTGTCATCAATGAATGATGCTCATATTTTTCCTGATCTTCCTTCCTAGTAATCCTTCCTGGTAAAGGAAAGTAGACCCCTCTGGTTTTTCATGGCCCATTTCATGCCATTCCAGACACACAGCTATTTTTCCGCACATCTCCACGTATCCTTCCTTCATGGTGGAAATGAACCCATTCAGCCCCAGCAGAAAAGAAGAACATAAGGAAATGGAGGTATGGAATATAACTCTATGCTTATCTCTATCATATATCGACATATAAACCAGAGCAACATTGAACTACTCTAATAGTTGATAGCTCCTGTTTATTTGTATGGCACTGCCATTTCTTTTGCCAAAAAATCCCCAAATATATGTTGCCAACCAATCTGGGATAAAGTCTGATTTCATTTTCGTTGAGAGAAAGGTGATGTTCAACAATATATATTATTTCTACCTGGACTTTTATGAGCATTCACATCTTTTCAATAGCTCTCATCAAGATTTCTATTGCTTCACTGTGCTAGAAAGATCTATTGCACATTAAACTACAGCATAAGAAGCAGAGGTACATCAGTTTGGTATATTAATCTGAAAACTCAGAAAATACACTAGACTTGACAATGTCTTCCAAAGATTTGGCATGAAATAACCTTATGAATTTCAAACTTATTTATTTTAATGGTATTCCTAAATCCAGATAGGATTCTGATTTTTGCCTGGGAAATAAGGTGCTCTGGCTTAGATGAATAAAGGAATGATTAAAATCAAATCACTCTCTATTTGCTTGGAGTGAGAAATCATGCCAATGCATGCAAAAGATTTTCATCTGTAGTGTACAATTTTTGTTAAAATTAATATAATTTATTCCTTAATTGCTATAAAAGATTGGGCACTCAGATAGCGGACAGTCGTTGACCACATAGATTTATAATGACATTTAGTAGCAGATAACAGCTATGTACAAAGACTAATGTGAAAGATGCATTTATTTACTGGACAGTTATTGCATTCCTTAATAGGTGAGTGTGAGGCAGAAGCTAAGATGTCCTCTTAAACTCAAGATTTAAGCATCATTAAAATAACTGTATTTATGTCTTCAAAGCACTTTGTAAACATTAACTAATTAATCCTCATATCTGTGAGGAAGACATTTTATAGATGAAGATATGAAAAAAGAGATTAAATGATTTATCCAAGACCACAGCATAGTAAACATTAATGGAGATTAGTACACAGTATTCATTAGATCACATTCACATCAGGAACAGAGTCTTAAATATTTCATTAAAAATTAAATTGCACAGCTTTCTCATCCAAAGCAGGACACTACTGCAGATTTGACATTTATCCTGTTTAGAAACAAAATTATTTTGTTTAGGGTCATCTCCTCTACCTCTTGCAAAATATGCCACTCTGTCTGTTTCTTTTATTCCCATAGCACTGAATACAAATTAGAGTACAGTGCAACTCTCTTCCAAGTACAGTTACACACTCTTCCAAAACTTGAATTCTTTTTAATTAGTATTTTATATACAAAATAAGAGGATTGTTTGAGAAAAAATTCTTTTACAAATCTATCCAGTTTCTCAGGTGCTGTAGCTAACTGTCCTAATGCAGTTCTAGCTGAAGAAGTTGTTAAAAACATTACAATTATATGCCTGCTCTTGAATTCACAGTTGGAACCAGCTCCGTGTTTACAGGGCAATAAATTCACTGGGCCAAATTCATAAGAGGGATACCAAAGACAAACACAGCAGCAACAGCTGCTTGCTGCAAGACACTCATCACCACTCTCCCCTGCTCCTCGGGGTTGCTTCTCCTCAACCACATTTATTAGTTCAAACAACTGCATTGATAGCTGTTGGTTAAAACTCAGATCATGTGGACTGAACTGAGGAAGGGAGTTTCATGAGTTTGTATTGTAAATCTATTGTAAATCTGAGCAAATAGGAACTTTTTGTAGCACAGCAGAAACACTGTTGCATCTGTTCCCAATAGGCATTTTTTTGCATGCTGAGACAACTCATTAATGTCATGTAAACCTTCAATCATAAGGCACAAGGGATGCTTCAGTGCCACTCCTATTTCCACTCTATCATAGCATCACTTCTGTTGTACTTATGATCATGTAACCCCTCTACAAATAGTCCCGATGATAAGAAGAAAGCCAAAAACATTACACAGTGTGGTGTGTCAGAGCACCTCAGTCATGGAAGTAATTCCCAGCATCAAAATATTTAATCTTAAAGAAGATACAGCCCATTAGTACATTTTACTATAGCTTCAGCAGCTTGATAATCAGACCTCAGCTGATGAAGGTCAACTAGGATGACATACGTGAATTTAACCTGCACCTCTTTTATGACCTGCACAATTGCAATGCTACTCTGCTAATAATTTCCCTTGTTCAGGATCTCCATCTCAGTATTGTCTTTGAAATCTAACACTGATACAGATATGTTTTTGTATCTCTGCATTGTTAATTCATTCACCCCAGAAGGGAAAGGAGGGTATCCATCCTATTTTATGTCATCATTTCACTTTTTGAAAATTTTTCTTTTCCTGTCTATAGTGGAAACTGGTTTTGTTTCACTGTTTGATTTCTTTATCTTGCTTTTGCTATATGATAGACTGTATCCTGTTTTCCTCCAACTGTAGTTAAGGTAGATAAGGCTTAAAGGGAGAAATTAGTTTGAACACTGGAAAAATCCTACAGGGATAACTCTGAAACAAAGAAGACATCTATATGCCTACCTGAAGCATCTGTAAACAACAATGTAGTTATAGTAAGTCTTCCTTCTTTTTCCCTCCCAAAACATGTTGAAACATGTTCACATTTTATTGATTGTTGAACTACAGCAGAAATAAAACCGGACATACGTGCCAAAACCCCATTATTTTTGTTTCAGACAAGAAGACTTTTATGTCTTTTAATATGAAAGTAATATTAGCTCACTTCTTACCAGGGCACATATCCTTTCTTTCCAAAAATCTGTGCATGTTCTCTCTCAGGTGTATGGTTAATAAAGGGTCAAAGTTGGATATTTATCCAAATAATCCTATTAAGAACAGTGGGGAGTCCAAAGGCTGGTAAGAAAAATAATTCAATTATTTAAGTGGTTGGACCAAGTAAGAGAAAATGAGTCCCATCTGTTTTTTTATATATTTTTAAGAGAGAATGAATAGCTAATGCAGGAAAATACATTTCTGGTGTGTTTTAAAAATCATCATTTTAAAAAGTAAGATGCCATTTCCAGACAGTAGGAAAAAAAAGGGTTCTGTGGAAATTAATACTCTACCAGATGCCTGATTTTAAACAGTAGGGCATGTAGATTCAGTTTGACAGAACCAGTACTGAAAAGTAGGTTAGCCACACTTGGAAAAATGGACTTCTCATTTTCTGTGCAGCTTTTAAATACCTGTTATTATAGATACTAGCAAGCTGGTAGATTGTGTCTCCTAAATAATTTTAATTATATTTAATAGCATTTCATCCTACAGCTCATACATTACAAGCTGGGAATGAAGGGAATGCTTGGGAAAAAAGAATGCTACCAGCCTTAGAGAAGAGAAAACAATGTGAAGCCATTACTTCAGAACATGATCAGCCCCTGCTCAGGCTATACGATTTATTTATTTATTTTGTCAAGTTTCTGACCTATTCCGTAAAATGTAACATCATGTCTTATATATGGATTTCAAGAAAAAATAATGGAAAAATACCAGGAGAAGAAAACAATTGTCAAGGCACTCATTTGAATAACTAAAGATCCTGTTACAGATTAAGGCAATTGGGATTAGAAATGCCACAGAATACCCTCCTAATCTATTACAGACAAGTCATTTGTGCTCTTCCAAAGCAGTGCCTCCCAGATTAGACCTGTAAGATTGATTCCCAAGGAGACATATGTTAAGACAAAGTCTACACAGACAGGATTCAAAGACCCTATCTCTCAGAATAGGACTTGGTCATTTTTTCTGGATCATTTTGGATCAACATCATTGTCTAATGGATAAGTCGGGTAGGAGAACTGTCAATTTACTGCATCTTAAAGCCCCATGAGTCTCAAAATCATTTTCCAGAACCAGCTTGGGCAGCCAGCATTCAAATAGTAGCTTCGTGTTATATTTTTGAGGCCTCTTTCTCTTTTGAAGTTAAAAGCCTCTCAGAAATTCATCTGCCCAGGCTGTGCCAAGTCACCTTGAGGACTAGAGCAGCTAGGAGTGTACAGAGGTCCTGGGCTTCACCATTTGTGTCACATGATGTGTGGTGGTTCTGCACAATATTTGGGTATTGTACAGAGTGTTGCTGCCAATATGATGCCTTCCAGCTCTTGTCACGCCCCCTGGAATAGCCCACACCTGATCAGACTTTCCACTCTGACCAGACACAGACCTGATCTCCAGGCAGGCTGGTGGCCATCACTCAGACTCAGTGCCAGTGAAGCTATGGCTCCTCCAAGTAATTTTATTTGGCATCTCATGCAAAACAAAGAAAAAGTAAAACAAATGGAAAACCTCAGCCCTGAAATATTACTGAGTGCCAAGACTTTAGCATACTATGCACATTATATAAAACCTTCAAGTCATTTGCAATAAATTCCCACAAAGCAGCACAGAGCAAAAACTCCTCATCACACCTGCCCAGCTCCACAGATGGGTGTCCTTGGAAAGTAAAACATGCTCTCTTCTTCATTGGGGAAACAAGATAGCTAGCTACTTATGAAAAAGCAAATATGCACTTCAAAATCATGCAGAAACACTTGGCTACACAACAGTGGCTGATGCTGCTGTAATCCTACAAAGCAAGGCCCCTTGTGCTCACCTGGGCTGGGCCAGCCCTGCTCTGACTGCTGGAGGCTGTGCAGCTGCTCCAGGTTTCTTGTGTTGTAAAGATGAAAGGTCAAATGCTGCAGCAGGCAGCACCATATGGGCGGTTACAGCTCCCTGTCACCCCCCAGCCTGGCTATCTGCAGGGCTGGAGAGCACATGCCCTGCAGAAGAGCTCTTCTGTCTCTGTCAACCTGTCTCTGCACAACTAAATTCTGTTTGGATAAACAAAGATTTTCTATTTCTTTTATATAATACACATCCTCCAGATGATTTCCAGTGAGATGGAACTCACTCCATCTGTAGCCAGGCTTACTTGGCCATTTGAGTCATCCCTGATTAATCTGGTGCCTTGAGTTCCTAGGAGGGGTTTGGGTCCCTCAGGAACATGTAGAAAGTTTCAATAGTGTAACACTGGAAAATGAGGTAAATATAATCTGCTGAAAGGCAACAAATATGTTAATTTAATTATTTGGGATTTTCCTTCCATGTTTTCAAAATTTCCCTTTTTGTTTACACAAATGGATGGCATGCCCAATAAATGTACAATGTAAGGAAGAAGGATTTCCTATGCTTAGAGATACTTTTATACAGACAGCCGGTGTACACTTTGAAACAAAGAAAGAAGGAAACTAACACTCAGCATGTGCTCAAAACTTCAAACAAGTGGATAACTTTATGAAACAAAAGCTAAATATGTGCTTGGACAGATGAACAGGAAAGCCAGAATCTTTTATGGGCACTAACATCTTTATTTCATAGGAACAACTCTTGAGGCTTGGGATGTGTTTTCTAGGTTCACAGCAGGAAAGAGGATTTCCAGGATGCAGACAACCTCCTTTAGCAATTCAGGAGTCATGACACAGTCCGGTCCTGGTCTAGGGAAAGTGGACAGTAGAGAAAGATGTGCATTTTCTGAGGGTAGCTGAGGCAAGCTGAAAAAACCTAACTGCCACCTGGAATCAGATTGATTCATTGGGCTCTTTAACACAATTAAAAAAAATATTCCCTGATATCAGTGCTAAAGCTTGTCTCATTGTCCCCTTTCTGTTTCCCTACATACACTGGCAATAGATACATGTGGTAAATGGGAGATATTGCTGCACTTCTTTGAATGGGAGAAGAAATGCAGTGCCATCTTTCACAAGAAGAACATGATTGAGTCAGCTGAGGTCCAAGAGAAGTCCACATGAGCTCCTGGTAAGGAAACATTTGCGAGGAGGCAATCCAATCAGGCTAAGGAAAGGCTAAACGTTATCCTCAACAAAATTAATATGCAGTACCTGCATGCAAAATGCTGCACTGAAGGATTGTTACTCCTAATACCCCTTCTGGAAGACTTCAGCTGAAAGGAGGAGCAGGGTCAGGTAAAGCTCATGCTTGTGTTGAGGTACTCGCTGCAGGTTGCTCAGTTTAATAGCTGCAGATGGAAATGCAGATTGAGCTCTGGGTGGGTCCTCAAAGTGAACTGCCAAGCCTTTACATAACAAAGGGCACAAAAATGGGTGGCTGGTGGCATCAGACAGGTGAATGGAGAGGGAGAGACCAGAAGAGGAAGTCTCAGGAGGAAGAGCAAGACTTGTGTACAGGCAGACTGTGAGGGTATAAATGTTCAGGGGTTCTCTGGTTGGGCGTTCCCCTTGGAGACACCAGCTCAAGCTGTTTCTGTGTTACTAGACATCTGAGACTGCTATGGGAAGCCTAGGGTTGAACCTGGTCTGCCTGCATGAGTATGGAGTGTAGGGAGTCAAGCAGGGCACCCCTTGGTTCACTGGACCGGCTCACAGTGAAGGGGCTTCAGTCTCAGCCATTGATTTCCATGGAAATTTTGGAAATCTGTTCCCTTAACCTGTGCAAGATCGATGCAACAAACCATACTGCCCTCACAGGCTGTCTAATGCCTCCAAGAAGGAAAGAGAAGGAAGAAAATTAAGGGGGGGGGG
>VYZS01032127.1:22912-33075 GCA_013400695.1 Neodrepanis coruscans | reverse complement strand
TAATAGTTGGCTTGGATTATAACTTACAGGCTTTTCTACTTTAATTTAGATGTATACAATATGGAGAGTAACAATCACACAATTACACAGATTCTTTCTCAGAAATTGCCCAGCAGGGATGGATTAGCCCCATTCAATTTTTCCATTGAAAATTACAAATATAGCAGAACTGCAGTTTCTTTTATTTTTTTTTCTCTTCACCACAGCTGAAGAATATGTCTGTAACCTCAGGATACATTCATGTGTCTCTGAACTTCCTTTTTTTTGTGTGTTAAGAATTTGTCTGCAGAGACAAGTTAAGTTTACACTACACAATAACACTCAGAGATATAACAATACTGATCTCTATTGATGTCAAGAAAAGTCCTGCAAATGCCATAAGACTGAATTCTGAATAATTTTTGAGGCATTCATACAGTTTCAGAAATTTCAAAATAAAATCATAGTCTTAAGGATAAGAACTTCACTGACTCCATAATGTAAAACTGCTGGATGTTGTATTTCTTCAGATGATGATGCTTAAAAATATGTATTTTTTCTTTTTCAGACTAGAATGTTTGCAAGCCAGCTAGCAAGCCTGCTTCAGACTGATTTAAACTGCAAACTGCAAAAACATCTTTCACGTATTTCTTACTTCATAGCTCAGGTTCAGGATGTATTTTTTATCTTCATCTTCTGGTAGTTTTCATTTTCGTTCAAGGCACAAATGAAGAGACAGTCCTCCAGCAGAAAATCTGATGAACCTCATATAATCTAGGGAGAGACTTGAACATCTAGTTCTCACTTAACTGCATGGTCTCACCTGTGTATACTTTCCTAGATGAGCTCGGCTTATACTTCTACGCTATCAATGCAGAACAACCATTACCAAGAAACGAATCAATAATCTACTGGGGGATGGCACCCACTCCCACCTTTTCTGTTCCTTATGTACAGTCTGTCATTTCAGTAATGTGTCCTTCTCTGACATTCGTCCCATTTAGTTTTATCTTTGCTCAGTTACATAGTTGATGTTTTTCAATTGCTCTGAAAAGACCGAGTACTTTCTTCTCTCTCCTGGGACACTCTTGCTTATTCCTTATCTTTTCAAGATGTTCCATTGAGGCCTGCTCTGGCCATTTCTGTTACATTTCTGTCATGGGAATGCTGAAAATCTGGGGTTGGTTCTTAGGCTACACAAAGAGTAGGTTGTGACGAGGGTGTTCATCAGGTGCAGATAAGAATAGAATAAGGTCTCTTCTCCTCTTCTGGGATTTCTTGCTAATGGTCTACACAATTGATATAGAGACAAATTGCCCTCAGCTGTTTATGCACCAGGCCGGCCCCTTTGTTATCACAATATCACTAGGCTAATATATAGCTGAGTCTTATTTTAAGCCCAGTTGCTCTTAAAAGAATGACAGCCTGTTCAATTGTAGGTAAAAAGGAAAAATCAGCAGACAGGTCTAAACTCCTTGGGGTGAATTCTTCTTTTGTTTAGGCATATGAAACTCATTCCTCTAAGATAAAACAAACTTGGCAATTTTCATCCTTTGTATAGCATGTACTAGTATAGTGCATTAGGCAATCAAATGTCCACTTCTAAGTCAGAAACTAATTGATTTAAAGACCTACACAGGGGATTACAACTTGAGGAGGTAAAATATTGCTGTGGTCTGTGTTTTCGTGCTCCATGGTGGCTTATACATCACCCAGGAGTTGGATGTTCCTGCTGCTGTCCCAGGTGCTGACATGGCTAGACTTCAGGAGGAGTTCAGACATGTTACTGGGTTCTTACTAGTTGTTTTCATATCGACCTAGAGAACAATCTGTGTTTGGTTTTAAGTAGAGCTGTAATTGGGAATGCAGCCCTGTTTGTACATCTGGCAGATAATGGGTTTGTTTTCCTCCTTGTCTCTTTAGTCAAATCTAAAATTTCAGGATCTAATGTGTTGCTCTCTGCTCCTTCTTCTTTTAACTCTGTAAGATTTCAAGGTAGGTAAAAGTTTCCGATCGTGGCAGCTTGAGGATTTAATGAATACTACCAACACAGATTGAAGTATCATGAAGGGAAACCCAGACACACATTGAAAATATAAATTCTCTGTCATGATAGTGTTAATATTCCTTCTCCCGGTGATGTCCTTTTCTTTTCCCACATGCACCTCAAACTCCCACTCTATAGAGGCTTCCTTTGTGCATGGTTAGTCACTGGTTCTTTCTGCCAAAGTAAACCTACCTACATTTTTCTTGTTATTATATCTGAGAGCACACTGAAGTTCTCTGACTTTCTTTACTTGAGCAGTTCAACCCTTCTCATTTCTTTCCTTCTTCTTTGCCATTAGAAAATATTCATAGCAGGGTGTGAGAGGCCAGAAGAGTTCTGTTAACATTGAATGTGCCCTTTTAATCAACTATTTACTAATAGTAGATAAAACTTTAGCAGAGCTGTGCTAAATATTAAACTTTTTTGGAGTAGCTTTAGAAATCGTGTATCTTTTGTAAATTTTGCTTTGCAGAGCTATATCCAGCAAGACTGAGACAACTAATGAAAACATTTCATCCTGAGACTGTAATTTCAACAGTCACGTGGTTTTGAAGGCAATTTAGGATTGTGAAATTACTGTGGAGCTATGCTCCCTTACAGACAGCAAGGGAAAAAAGTCCCGTATTCAACTTAGGTAACAGTTTCACTTAAATATTATAAAAACGTGTTCTCACCTCCCTCCAAAGAAACAACTTTGAGTATTCAAACTGAATTTCAAATAGTTGCTGGGATGTAAGTAGATAGAAAGCATGGACACAAATAATAACATAGCTACAGTAGTCTCAATTATGTACTCCAGAAAACTAATTGTATCCTTAGAAGATAGAGGTAGAATCTGCATTAACATTTTTAAATTCATACATCTTTTTCTTAAAGGGGCTGATAGCTCTTGCAGACCTATCCCATCTTAGGGAATATGATCTGAGGTGATGGGCCCTTTTGTAAACACACACTGAAAGTCTCCTTATGGTGTGGGAAGGGTGTCTCAAGACACAATCTAAGCAGCTCATCTGAGAGCACTGAAGATTTCTGATTGTTGCAAGTCACTCCAAGATGACTGAATGTAGCAGCGGCTTTGCCTTGAAGGATTTCTTAGGCATAAATGTTCTTGCTGTCACATTTCAGCTGGCCCAAAGGGCTGCATGGAATCATAGAATATCCTGAGTTGGAAGTGCTCCACAAGGATCATTGAATCCAGCTCCTGGTTCTGCACAGGACCATTTCCAAGAATCACACCATATGTCTAAGATTTATCCAAATGCTCCTTGAACTCTGGCAAGCTTGGTGCTGTGACCACATCCCTGGGGAGCCTGTTCCAGTGGCCAACTACTCTCTGGCTGAAGAACCCAATATCCAGCCTAAACCTCTCCTGACACAGCTTTGTGCAGTTCTCTCAGGTTTTACCACTGATGACCAGAGAGAAGAGATCAGTGCCTGCCCCGCCACTGCTCCTTGTGAGGAGGCTATAAAAAAAAAAAAAAAGAGTCAGTGTAAATACTCAGGCAGGGTGAGTGCAAGAAAAATTGCGGTATTTATTAATGACTTTATCTGGCTATGTTTTAGAAATAGATGGGGAAATAAAGTGAGAGGCAAGTGTCAGAAATAAATCTTGTACCTTTCTGAACAGGATATGTGAACTCTCACAGTGGTAAGTAGAGATTTACCCACTGAATACAACTGTGGGAAGAGGAGGGAGCTGAAAGTAAGGAACTACCTGACATGATCCAGTATTTAACCATCAGAGGGGCTTGGAGGAGAGCAGTGCCAGGCCCAGGTAGGCAAAATAAGAAAGATATTAAGCTATTAGCATGCAAAAGAGGGCAATGAAGATGGTGAAGGGCCTTGAGGGGAAGCCAAATGAGGAGCAGCTGAGGTCACTTGGTCTATTCAGCCTGGAGATGAGGAGACTGAGGGGAGACCTCATTGCAGTCTACAGCTTCTTCATGAGGGAAAAAGGAGGGGCAGGCACTGATCTCCTCTCTGTGGTGACTAGTAACAGGACCTGAGGGAATGACCTAAAATTGTGTCAGAAGAAGTTTAGGTTGGATATTAGAAAAAGGTTCTTCACCCAGAGGTTGAGCACTGGAACAGGCTCCCCAGAGAAGTGGTCACATCACCAGACCTGACAGAGTTCAAGAATTGTTTGGACAATGCACATGGTGTGAATCAGCACATGGTGCTCTCAGGAACATGGTGTGACTTTTGGGGGTGGCCCTGTGTAGGGCTAAGGGTTGGACTCAATGATCCTTCAGTCCCTCAGCATATTCTGTGGTTCTCTGCGATTCTATGATCTCACTGCTAGGAGCTCTCGGTTTCTCTGACTGTGCATCGCCACCTGGTGACTGGCCAGGGAGAGGAGCCCTCAAACCTCGGCTTTGCCGCCTTGGTCAGTGCCAGCCCGCACCTTCCACTCTGCTGTGACCCTCAGCCCACAGCGAGCCCCTCGCCGGGCTCAGGAGCCCGGCCCGCGGTGCCCCCTTTGCCGTGGCTGCAGCCGTGGGGGCGAGAGCAGGAGGGAAACGCCACTAAAATGCCGCTGGTAACTGTCCAAGAACAGTTTAAAGTATTAGCTCTGGCCTAGGGGATGATGATCTTGGGCTCAAAACTGGTTGTTCTGCTGCTCTGTTCTCACAATTTTTTTTTTCCTCTGTCAGCTTTGAAGATGTTCTTCTCCACATTCATTCTGTGTCACCAAATCCAGTTTTGATCTTAAAAACGAAGGGAAAAGTGGAGCTGGTGAGCTGACATATATAAACAAATATTCATTTAAGCACATGGTGATGCATTGCTTAGTGTTGGGAAAAATGATTCCTTTACTTTCACCTATGTGATCTTTTCATTTGTATAAAAAGGAGTCAATAACGTAAGAAATTAAGTGTAATTAAGAAAAAATTATGTCATTCTGTTCATGCATCACAGATGATGGCACACTATACCAAGAGAGAGAAACAGATCCCAAGTGAATTGAGATAATCTGACTGCAAGATGCTCAGTCTAACAAGGGTAGGTGACCCTTCTGACTACAAAAAAGGCTCAGAATATATTTTCTTTGTTCATAAATAAGAAGACAAAAAACAATTTAAAAAAGTTCAGGACTTTAGGATGTCAAAATAAAGAAGTCAGTCAAGCTTTGGGATATCTAAAGGAATCACTAGAACCAGCAAACACTCCTGAGGTTGTGGATCAGTGGATAAGAGACTTAAGGTATTAAATACAGTAACTGAATGAACAGGTTATTTTTGCAAAAAGTATCTAGTCTTTAAGAATGAAGGAAAAACTCTATGAGGGGTAAAGTTACTATGTGCTAGAAGCACAACTACAGGCGTAAAATTTATTTCTATATTGACTAATGATTTTATCTAGATAAAGAGTAGTATGAAAATTCCTGGTGTTAATTGCACTTCAATTTGAGAATATTAATTACACTAATTAGAAAATCAGCATGATAAGTCTTATTAACAAATAGCAACATATTTTTAAAATATAGTCATATTTTTATATTTATTTTAATTTTATATTAATATGTATTATATTAAATAAATAATAATTATTTTTAAAATTTATTTGAGCACCAGAAAACTTCACATATAATAAAGTTAGGTGTGACTACAAGTGTTTACCTGGAAAAATTTTCTGATATTTTAACATTAGTGAATCTTCTCTGTTTTAACCTGTCTGAAGGTCCTGTAAACACCTGTCAGTACAATGCTCAATGTGCCCAGTGTGGAACAAGCTTAGAATAATGGTCAGGGTTTCATACACCCTTTGGAAAATCAGAATAAAGGAAACCCATTTGGATTACCTGTATAAGCACAAGGCTGCAACAGAAGACAGCTGTATTGTGAAAAAATAAAGAGGAAAAAACCACTCTTTGAAAAGATTAGTTCTAGGCTTGAATGAACTAAGAAAAAACCCATTATCTGCGAACAATACTATTGGTTGAAGAAAGATGCATTTGTTCATTGCCTAGAGGAACAAACAAGTCATATTGGTGATCAAAAATCTGACTATATAAGTAAAAATGATCATAGAGGGAGCAGTGAGGGCAGAGCCATGGCTTTTCAAGAAATCTACATAGTACTATAATTCCTACATGTATTGCTTGATTTTGTAAGTCCTTCATTATTTTAATGGCAGTTAGTGAACTCCGTATATCAAAGTAACAAAAAGCAAAATATTTTTCACTCTATAACATACAAGTCTTAGAGACTTTACTGGAAAACATTCCCTGTATACCAGAAACTGATGAGGAATCAGGGTATTAAATTTCAAAGAAGTATAACTACAAAATAGCCTCTGTTAAAAAAAAAACAAAACCGATAATGAAGAAAAAAAACCCACACAAACTTTAAATATTTGCAACTACACTGTCCTGTATTTGTGTTTACAATCCTGGGTTTTATAACCATATAATTTGAGATTAATTTTTTTTTTTACTTCATGTAGAAGAAAAACAGCTTCTGTGAGATACCTTGATGATTAAAGGTGTGTGGGATGAACCCTGTCCATGATGAAAAGTGAATATGCTAAGTGAATGGATGATCACAGGCTCAGGGAGAGTCCAGGGAGCCAGGTGAAGGTCATCAGCACATCATAGCTTGTCATGCACTAGGGCACTTTTCCCAAGATCTGTCTCCAAACATTATAGAGATATAGTAGTTAAGGGGGAAAAAAAAACACCTCACAAACAAAACACCAGGGAAAAAAGGGAAATAAAGTAGGGGAAAAAAACACCAAATGCCTGCATGTAGTTTATTTACCAAGTTAATTCATTTAAACCATTGAGCACTAGGCAGGAAAACAATATTTCCTCCTCTTACTTGAGGACTTACTTGAGCCCCTAAAATGTAGGTATTGGTCATCCAGTCTGAGACTATTTGCTGGTGCCCTCATCTCATTTGTTGGCTTTATTGACATTCAAGCTGTGACTGAAGCATCCACGTGCATTTAAATCCCACTTCCTCCAGGAGAAAATACAGTGATTGCACACAGAAGGCCCTTTCTGCTCTTAAGGATAGCCACAGCCTGTCATTTTCAGGTTTTGGCTGCTTAATTGCCCAGTCAAGTCAACTGTCAGGTGACTCATGTTCCTTGAGCAGAGTCAGAAGTGCTCTCCTAGACCACTTGCTGTTCTCTGGGTTGTCTTCTCAGCTCTTTTCATTTCATAGCTGTACTTTAAGTGTAGTTGAGTTCTGCTTTCTTGCTACTGAACCACAAAGGAATGGAAAAGACATAGCAAAATCAGAACAAAATAACTATTCAGGAATTATACTAGAAAGTTCCTTTTCTCTTTCTTTTTTTTCCAGAATCACCTTTGGACTAACAAAAGTATTTGTGCAGTCAGGTGACAGGCAAGACCCTGAGAGCTGAAAAATAGCCTTGCCAAAAACCAATAACGATATTTATTATTCAGTATGCTCAGAATTGCAGGATATTCACAGAAAATCTGCTGCTAGCACAAGGAGGGGATGTTGAAACAAACAACTGGGGAGAAGGGAAGGACTGCCTCTTTCAACAGCTGTTCTTGCTTAGGTAGGCTGAAAGTGTCCTTTGAAGTACAGCCAAAGGCTAGTAATCCGAAAATATCTGAGTCAATGCACAGCCCAGGTTGATTCCCTCTCCTCTGGAAAACATAACTCAGGCTGTCAATGCTATCAGGGAATCTAAAATTTGAACTGTTTCCCCCATCTGGATGCTTACTTTGGGAAGTAACCTTAAGTAAATTCTTGAGGTACTTTTGAGTAAATTCTGGGAGAAAAGAGTCATGCGCCATCACTGTTGGTTGCATTCAAGTCTTTGTCAGCTTAGCACACAGAGAAACAAGAACCTTGAAAAGTTCAGCTTTGCTTGCCAGTGCCACTGAAATGAGAACTTGTGCACGCACCATGATTTACTTCTGGCAGCTGGCTATGTAAGGCCATGAAATCTTGACTCATTTGTCTTGTTGGAATATTTAGGACAGGGTTACATGGATATTTCATCTTTGAAGAAAAGAAACTGAAACAGACATCAGGCTGCTCTGATGTTAAGGACATTGTGAAATATTTGCAAGGAAGATGTGACATTAACTATGTCATTAATTCAGAGATACTGCAAATATGAATGACTTGATGTCTATCCATTAGAAACATTTTTTTATCTCAAATATACTGATGGGATAAAAGCTTATAGCATCCTTTATATATCTTGCTTAGACTGTGGAAGTGCATGTCTGCGGACAACTCTTTGAAGAGTGTCACCTTTAATGGGTGCCCATCACGTCATCTGTCTGACCTGAATTATTATCAGTATGAAAGGAAAACCACATTGCTAGCAGGGTTTTCCTACTTTGTGACTGAGCAAAAGTTTCTGCCAAAGCCAATCCATATTATTTTGTAATAAGTATCAATAATGAGCCAAGCAAAAAATTACTGACTTTAACTGGAATCTATCTAACCTGGTGGTCAGCAAGGTGCAGCAGATCACTGCAGAAACATCACCAAAGGTGTGGAGGGTGTGAAACAGCTGCCTGAATGCAATGCCAACTGCAATGGCACCATCAGCAGCAACAGCTGTAGTACAAGCTCTGACAAGGTCCAAGACAGACTGTAGAAATTTAAAATGAATTAGTCTGGGATAAAGAGATAAAGAAGACTTGTAAAATCAGAACAAACCATTTAAAGGAAAGCAGTACTTGTGAGGAGTGTAATCTTAGCAGGAAAAAATCAAGGTCATTCTAACATTGCAGCAAAGGTGTTCTTGTTTCAAGAAAGGCAGGAAAATCCTTTGTGAGTGAAGCATGTCAGAAAGGTTTTGAAAAAAGTGTGGAAGGAAAAGGCTGTTTAATTTGAGCAGTGAATAGGGACAGGGCTTATGAGATCAGTATTCATTAGCTACCATTATCAAGTGTAAAGTGTCATCAGAAGTGACAGGGTTACACAACTTACCATCACTCCCCAGCTGAACTGTGGTAACTCGTGAAACTTGATGGGCATCATGACCAATGGAAAATAAAGCACAAACAAAGACAGTGAGACAATAGACAGAAGTAAGTGTACCCTCATAAGACTAAGTTTGAGCTGTTTTGTCAGGTACTGACTAACCAAGATTGATATTTAGTATTCTAGTCTAATAGAGATGACTTTTCTGTTACCTTGAGAACTTATGCTTTGTTTGTCTCAATATATAAAAGTATGCAAAGCCTGGACGTATAAAATCTAAAGATAAGGCATGATTTAAACTCAAGGCTTCTCCCCAGACATATGTTCTCAGTAATAAGCAAAAAATCAAACTAAATTTATGTTTCAGGGCCTAATTTGACACTTTACTCTTCCAGCATGTTCCAGGCATTGATCAAAATATGTGTCTTTCCAATGTCTTAAAAATAATCTATTTAGGATTCTACAGAATTCCAAAGGTAATATAATTTTAATGAAAAATGAAATATACGCTTGACTGCTGCTGCATTAAATGGTGAAGTACTGAGACCTGAAGTGCTGAAGCCTGGACAACAGGCCCTGAGCCAGAGCCGACGTCTAAATGAATCTTCCAACCTAATGTTATACTTAGCCATGTATCTGGTTATTAACCTACATTCCCTATAATATGACTATACTTGTGCAAACATGTATGCTTGTTGGTAAGATATATTGGTATCTGCTTATTAATGAAGATTTTTGTCTGCTCATTAATAAGATATGAATGTATTTATTTTTCTGTGTTTAAAAACTGATCAAGATGGCTAGTGATGTATTTTTCTTAATCACTATAGACACTCTTGTAGTAATGATTAGGTGCATTGCAAAGCTTATCTTTTTTTAATCCTTTGCTTCTTTTGTAATTGTGGTGGTTTTACCACAAATTCAGTGATTTTGGAGCAGAGACTCTGAGAGAAGTCACAAACACACCCCAAAAATGAAGAGAACACACAAAAAATCACAGTTTATTTTGCGCAAACACCAAAACCCGACAAATAAAGTGCAAAACAGACAAATAAATAAATTTTTTCCAGGGCCCGCGTTTGGGGTAAGGACGCTCTGGCGATAGTGCTTGTCTCTCTCTCACTCGGAGCCCGGCCGAGGGACTCCATGGTATTTAGAAGGGAGCGCGTGGTCTTGAGGGCCCCTTAGCCTTGAACCTCTGCCCGGTTTCGACTGAG
>VYZS01032127.1:0-22513 GCA_013400695.1 Neodrepanis coruscans | reverse complement strand
CAGCCCGGACCACCGCCAGCCTCTCCCAGCGCCGCCGCCGCCAGCTCGCCTGCTGCCGCTGGCCATCATGGCGCCCCCGGTGGCTCTCGGCGCGCGCGGCGGCTCCGTTCCCGATGCGGTCTCCAGGGGCGCGACAGCGCAGGACCGCGGACAGTCCCGTCAGTGAGTGGTGGGGAGGAACGGTTTTATCCTTTCCAACCTACAACAGTAATTCTTTGCTCTTGTGCACTATAGTAAATTTATACACTTGTTCCTTACAGTTAGTGTGTGTTTCTTGTACTGACCCTTGTTCCCTGGCAAAACAAATGGTTGGTGGTGAAGAGAGAAAAGGGCTTGTTCTTTCTTCTGACCATCTCGCAGGAGGGTATATTTTCACAGATGGAGATTTTTCAAGAACTTTATATTTCACGTATATGTGTGACATCTAAGAAGTCAGAAAAATGCTGAACTGGTGGATGTGGAACAAAAACAAAACATCCAGCAGATTAGATATGTGCATAGCTCTGAACTCATACCTCATCTTTTTTTTTCTGCTGCAACAACACCAGTTGCCTCACACATTTTCAGTTAAACCCCTACTATGTCCACAGAGCACTTTAGTTTTGGACTGCTCTTGCCTTAATCTGAAGTTCATTGAAAATGTATTAGAAAAGGTGTTTTTTGTACCTGAAAAAATATAGCTCTAGTAAGAGTCACTCTTGTACCCAGAACAGTGCAACAGGATGTGGCTAAGACAGGCTGCAGAAGAGCATCAGAAGGCAGCTTCTCACCTCACTGACACTTCCACTGATAGGAGCAAAGGGTTAGACAAAATTGTTTATTCATTATAGAAAGGATATCAGAGCAGGCTAAGCTGGGAAAACTACAAAATGTGAAATTACATAAAATTGAGTGTGATAGGTATAAGTATTAACGAGGAGTTAACTATCTTTTGTTAATAACTGACTCACAGGTATTATGAGCGTCACAAAACTGGACAGGAATTTGTAAGGTAAGGACAATGGCATTTTCAATCCACTGCAAAACATGTGCTTTCTGTCTGTTGCAATTTAGTCAAATGGTTTAATTTGTGCACTCTATTTCTTGGAAGAGACACTTAAGGAAAATCAGGGATCCCGCCAGTTCCACTCTGTGACTTACATAACTAGTGATCACATACCCTTAGACTGCATGTGGGCAGTGTAAGGTTAAGCAGAGAAATGCAAATGTGGAGACTTTTACTTGTGTTTTCTGTTCAAATGCATGTATTTTCATGTAAAATCAGAGAAAATTCCAGCACAGGAAGAGAGGTTGGGCAACTAGTAATGTGAGTTTATAGATCTTGAGATCCAGTCTCTTGATGCTACAACTGCCCAGGACAAAAGATATTTACTGTAGCGGTAATAAAGCTATTTTTAATATCACTCTGGTGGGCTATCCTCATGCTCCTGTTGGAAGACTATTCTGGGAGCTCAGTCCCAGCACTGAGCACTCAAAAAAATCCAAACGAAATTAATTTTTAACTGGTTGATACCTGTTTGATTTGCTGCCAGTACAGTCCAGTAGTTTAAACGGCATTCTGCATATGCCGTACGTCCCATTCTGCAATGTTTCTGAGGGAAAATCCTACTTTTCTGACTGTCATTTTGTTAGGTCAATAAGCTATGCTCCTTCAGTTTTTTCCTTATATGTTGCCCGCAGTCATTTGTTGATGTATAAACTATTCTTTATACAATTTGTAGATGCAGAATTGTAAAGATTTTTTTCCTTTCAACTTTGAATGAGTATTCTGCTATTTCTTGGCCATTTTGAGAAAAATGTATTTCCAAATACTTGTACAGAGGACTGCAGGGCAACAAAAAGACACAGGTGTAACTAGAAATAGTTGCTGTCTGTTTTTACGAAAAAAACCCCAAAACATTGTCCTGTGTTTCACCAGCACTGCTGTACTCACCTGCCAGCCACATGTGCTGGTGACAAACCTGTGATAGCAGACTCCACTGGAGTTGATGATGTCTATTCTGATGTGATACTTGATTCATTTTTCATCCACAGAAAAGCAGAAGTGCATTTTTTGATTGTTTTCCATTATTCAGAAGAAAAAAACGAAATAGCAAGCTCTTTTAGTACCACTGCTTGCTGCCCTCTCCGTCTTTGTGCTATGCCAGACTACTCCGCAGCAGGTCCTTCAAACTTTCTGAACATACAATTTTGTCTAAGTGCAAAAACTCGTGTATTTGAGCTACCAAGTCTGACAATGATAAGTGCCAAAACATTGTATGACACAAATTAAAAGCAGACAGACTGGGATACAGACTCAGCCCTTGGTTTTCCCCATTTCATGCTTCCACGATTTTTATTATGGTCTTGTACTCAAGCTGTGACCTATCATCACTGCATTATAGTTGGATCAACAGGAGGGTGTTATCTGTGTTTTTTGTCATTGCTTGAAAAACAGAAAAGAATGCAGGAAAACTTAGGCATTTTTCTTTTTTAATGTATTTTGATAATTATTTGATAAAGCAATAAGGGTTATGAAGGTCTTTCTAACCTTAAAATAAATAGCTGGAAAAAATACATTAAAAAAATAAGAAGACTCTTTAAATAATTTTTAGACAGAGACTAAAACTATCTAAAATGCTTGAGCAAATGAAAAATAGGGAAATAAGTCCAACTTTGAAAGTAAATGTATCATGTAAATAGATCTATTTAACTAAAAGACTTAAATTTCTATTTTTAACACCGAAGCTAACTACCTCTTAAACAAATTATATTCCCAGTCCGAAGGTATATCACAAACATAAAACAAACAAAGTGCAATTTACATTTTGAAGTGATAATATGAAAGAAAATTGCATTTCAATGGCTTATTCAACCTTTGACAGATCTTTTTGTAGCTCTGCAGACAGCATTAATGTAACACCATTATCTTCTGTAAATGTGCTATTTTCCTCTGCAGTTATTATGCAGAGTTCACCAGGGAACAACAAAATGATCTGAATATGCCTCTTGCAGGCAGTGTTTTATTCCACCATGAAACTGCTCTCTGGCTAAAGATGGTAAAGTGTGCATCTTGCTCACTGTATATATTGAGCTTCTCTAATTTTCCAGAAAACCCATCAAGTGCCTTTGTTTAACATACACTTAAATGAATGTCAAGCAGAGCAAAGAAAGCCATTGCAAACTTTCTCCTTTGAGGAACAATTACAAAATCTTTGACTATCTGTATATGAGGAGAGAATTCCTAACCTGAGCACTTGGTTTGAAGGAGGTTGGGAAAATCGAGAAGACCAGGCTGATGCCAGCAAGAATTTCACACTGATCTGCTTGAAAACAGCTCTGACACACAGAGAATTACACACACAGAATTAACAAGGTTGGAAAAGACCACAGAGATCATCAAGTCCAACCTATTACCTAACTTATCAACTTACCCAACACCATCCCATCATCTAAACCATCTAAACCATGTCACTAAGTACGCCATCCAACCTTTCCTTAAACACATCCAGGGACGGTGACTCCATCACCTCCCTGGGCAGGCCATTCCAATGGGAAATCACTCTCTCTGTGTAAAAGTTTTTCCTGATATCCAGCCTAAACCTCCCCTGACGCAGCCTAAGACTGTGTCCTCTCATTCTGTCACTGGGGGCCTGAGAGAAGAGACCGACCCCTGCCAGGCTACAACCTCCCTTAAGGTAGTTGTGGAGAGCATTAAGGTCTCCCCTGAGCCTCCTCTTCTCCAGGTTAAACAACCCCAGATCCCTCAGTCATTCCTCACAGGGCTTGTGCTCCAGACCCTTCACCATCCTCGTTGCCCTTCTCTGAACACATTCCAGCAGCTCAATATCTTTCTTAAACTGAGGGGCCCAGAACTGGACACAGTACTCAAGCTGTAGCCTAACGAATGCCAAGTAAAGGGGAAGAATATCTTCCCTGGTCCTACTGATGACACTATTCCTGATACAGGCCAAGATGCCACTGGCCTTCTTGGCCGCCTGGGCACGCTGCTGGCTCATGTTTAGTCTCCTATCAACCAGCACTCCCAAGTCCCTGACATTTTATTTCAATTTTATTTGTCTGCTTACTCTCTTTATATATTAAAATTTAGTAATAATATTCTGATTGCTATTTATTTAAATAAAAAAGCATAATAAAGCTTGCAGTAGGGAGATATTAAAAAGGATATTAGGAGATTATGGAATAATGATAAAGTAAATACTGTTTCTGTTCAGGTAGATATTGACCATGCAAAGGAAATTGGAACGAAGTCTTCTGGATGAAGAAAAAGGAAAGAAATGGGACAGTGGTATAAAGAGAATAGAACAATTCAGCACAGTTTGCATTAGTTTTCAATGAAAATTGCAGCAGAGGTTGCTCTGGCCTGTAGAAATAAATAATTGAGCAGTGAAAAAATGTAAAACAAGATGCTTCTACAGGTTAAAAAAGATAGAGAGAAACAGGATATTCTCCATCCCAGAACTCTAGCTCAATGTGTTAAAGATCTAATTTTTTAATTTAAATAAACAGAAAATTGAGGTGCCATAGCTACCATGACCATTGAATAGGAAATTAATTGTTTTTTTCAGTGACAAAGATTATAAAATGATTTGCATATACATTGCATCTTGTCATCCCCAGAATGCACAAAATTCTGAAACCTGACAGAGAAAAATAGAAACATTGGGCAGGGGTATATGGCAGATTGAAGTGAATTAACCTCTAGATCCATTAAATATTATTTTTTTTAGGAACAAGGAAGTGCAACAGTTTTTAATCTACTTACACTTAAGCACGGTATTTAATTTCATACTACCAGGAAAAAAAACAACATTATTTAAACTGAGGGAGACAAGATTTAATAAAAAATATGAAGCAGATAAAAAGCTGCTCAAAGGGCACACGACAGTGGCCAGGCAGGAAACAGCTGGCTAAGGGAAGGAACAAGGAGCAGGTTTAGGGATGATGTCTATGGGCCTTTATGGGTGTGCAGGGTTCTTATGTGTTATGAGCTTCTATAACATAACCTAACAATTATTGCTAAGAATTTGATCCTGCATGATGTGGGCTATATCTGTGTATTCCAGATGCTCAACATACAAAGATGCTCCTGCAGAAAGTGGCAGGTATGGCATCTATGGTAGCAGTTCCATGAATGGCTACATGTATGCTCTTGAGGGAAAACAAACAGCTCAGTGGGAACTGCTGACTGAGTCCAGAGCAAATGTCATGCTAAACAATCTCTTAAGCTCAGAGCTTTTTCAGCTCCATAGAGAAGCTGAGGAAGGTGAATAACTTCTGTCTCAAGACAGGTGAAACAGAGGCAACTTTGAAACAAAGCAGGCCAGCACTGTTCCCAGAAGGTCTAGTTGGACACATTGCAGGGTACACACTCAGCATTTAAAGAAGGCTTCAAGTGAGCTGCTCAGTTATTAGCATCTTTGTATAAATGCTGCCTGCCCCTTAGCAAAATGAGATATATCTCTGCAGATGTTGTCACTTTTTCACACATTATAACAAAGCATAAGATTTCTAGTAATCACTTCACTTGGCTGAATAAGACTATTCTAGTAAATGGCAAATAAACAGAAAGAACATAACAAAGGATTTTTGTAAAGCTATTACCACTGAGCTTGAACTTTAAGAAATGTAAAAATGAGAAAGGACAGACTATTAATTCCATCTAAATGACTGGCCTTATTTCTATTCTAAAAATCTATTTTAACTCGGTGTAATCACAATATTGCGTTGATTAGCTCACTGGAATGTAATCTTATTAGTGGTTCACAAGGCTGCATTTAATCCAGTTGATTATGCTAGTGCATCTCTGAGTAGTTAGTTCTGTATTGTTGTGGCTCCTAATGATCTGACTGTGCATTAAAATTCACCAAATAAAAGTTACTACCTAGCTTATTCTTATTTGTTCCAGCTTTCTGCACACACTAGTCATTTTTCCTTTATTTGAAGTCTTACGTAAACTTTCCCTTGCTAACAAGCCACCACCTTGTAGCATATGATTTCTCTGTGTCAGCATCTATTTGCAGTCTTCATAATTAACAACAAACAGGTTTTCTTCCTGTGGATGCCAGTGTGGCTTGTTTCTGCACTCTTCCTTTGTTGATTACCTGCTTGGTATCTGACTTGGTAGCCTCACAGCTCTATTTGCAGAAAGAAATTACAGCTGCAAGACAGTCTTTGCAGTGATTTCATTTTCTTTCAATACTGGATTAGTTCTTATATTAATCCCTATTAAGACAAGTAATTGTTTATAGAGAGCAGCTTTAACAGCAATGCTAAGGTTTTCACTCTGCCTTTGCCTGTGTATTGAAAGTCACTCATCTGTGGAAGATTACACTTCCATCTGGGGACTTTAGCCAAGAGAAAAAGAAGGTCATCCTTTGCAAAAGGACAACAAAAGTACTTCATTCAGCAATTGCTGGCTTGCTACAAGAGTTAAAAACCAGGACAATAGTGCTGTGGCTGGTTAGGAAAAAGGAAACATGGGACAAAAGAACAATTTTAGGCTGATTATAAAGAGGTTGCAACCTCACTGAAGCCACTGTAATTATGCCAGGGCTGAACTGGACCATACTGTATTCAAAGAAACAAGTTGTATCTAGGAAGAATAAAAGGTATAAGTATTTGGTAAAGCCTTTTGAAAGTGCAGTAGCTGAGTAGTGTCATCTTTTGCCATCCCTCTCTCCAACACCTAATAGCACAGGAAGCTGGGAGAGTGCAATGTGTCCGCCTTTCTGCTGCTTTCCTCACTACTTTTCTATTTTAATTTCCTGTATCGGGGAAAGAAACACTTGCCTCTACCCTCTACAGAAGAGGCTCAGCCTTGCAGATCTCTATGAGGGGGGCAATGTTGTAAATCTAGTGCTGTGCAATACAAATCAAAGATGCTTGTACACATTTTCTAGGTGTTCATTGCCTGTGTGTTTTAGTCTGCATTTGCTGTGGCAGTTCCTGCAGCTGAGGGAAAGGCAAAGGACCTGTGGCAATGGGCTGGTTTTCAAACTCAAAGTGCACCTTCAGCTACCACTGTGAGATGGCCTAAAGTGCTCAGCATTTCCTCAAACTTAGGGGAATCCTGATTACAAAACGCTGCCAGAATGATGCTAGGTGCACACTCTGGTCTCTTGCTAAAATGAGGCATTTCTTAGCAGCACTCAAACTGCCCATGTGTTATATATCAACATATACCTTCATTTGGCACCACTAGGACAACTTGTGCTATCATGCATGGTGATTATGTGGCATTAAAGTACATTTTAAGTGCACAAATTGAGCTTGACCAGGAAGCCCACAAGTGTTACAGCTGTTGATAAAAAGGCATAAAAATAGAATTAGAACTAAAGGACATAAAATTGCTTTAATTTACTGCTTTCATTTTGTTGTTGTTGTTGTTGTTGAAACAGGTGCCTTATACTACAGGGTGAGTAACAATTTTGTAATAAATGTGTAAGGCACCTCAGGCTATTTTTACTTCTAACTTGGTGATGGTGATGGGAATAGGTATCTAAACCCAGCTGCCATCTCTGGGCCACTTTGTATAGATACAGAGTGAACATACAGAAAAAATACTGTCTTTTTCCCCATGAGTAAGGACACTTTTAGATCAGGAGTATTACGAAATTAGCTATAAGCTGCCTCAGAGGCCATGGTTTCGTGATAAAGTTACTTCTCCCTGTCTTAGGGGCAGGTTCAGATGTGAGCAGAGCCCAGAGACTGGAAGAAGAATGGTTGAGGCTAGAAGGAGCACATGGAAGTCCTCTGGTCCAATCCCCTCTGATCAAGCAGGGCCACTAAGAGCAGGCTGCCTGGGATCACAACCAGATGGCTTTTGAGAATCTCCAGTGATGAATACCACAACCCCTCTGGGCAAACTGCTCCAGAGCTCAGTCACTGTCACGCTAATAAATGCTATCAAACTCAGCTTCTATATACTGGGTCAGATACTTAACTGGAACTATCCACACAGTTGATATAGTCTGCAGTCCATGTTTCTGCTCTGTACTGAAAATTACTTTACTCTCCCATGAAATTAAGAGTCCTTTCAAGATTCTGAATCTGCCATTCCATCTTGTCTTATAGGCTGCCCCTGGCTGACAAGATGGATGGATGTTTTCAGAGTGGAAGAAAACCTCTTTTATTGCCTCTTCCTACAAGTTTTTGAAAAAAAGCCCCCAAAGTCATTATCCAAACTTTGGGTGTCACACTGTGGTGCCACCTGGGGAAATGAGACATTCAGCTTATACTATTTTCACAATGCTGCCTCTAACAAGTAAAAAAACCACAATAGTTCATGATTATACTGCAGCTCCCATATTTGCTTTCCAAGCACACTCCAAGGGAGAGGAGAGCATTCACAGGAATATTAAATAAATCAAAACCTCTGTTTTCATTTATTGCCGTATGACAACCCCACCACAGAAGTGCTGTGCGTTTGGACGGCACTCAGGGGAGCAGAGATGTGCTCCGTATGTGCCTGCCTTCACTACGGCTTTCCACTGTGCATCTCAGGACAAACAGCTTCATAAAGGAGCCAGGGAACGTCTGCTTGCAGCAAGCGTGCAGTTATGAGCACATCTCTTCAGTCTGATTAAATGCCTGCTTTTTATTCATGGTTCCTTCCTCTGTGATAAACATCAGAAACAGCCTAATTACATTTTTCTCACTACTCAACTTGTGTTCATTAATCTTATCTACATGTATCTCCACATTATACCATAGAGACTTGGAGTCAGATTTTTCAAAGGTTTTTAAGTACCTCATACATGAGGATTTCTATCAACTGTGACGTGGACACTTTCTACAAATTCTTGTTTTTCACTAATCAATGTAAGGAAAGCTGGTGGGTTAGAAAAACATCACACAAATCATCTGAGTAGAAGGGAGGTAGAGAATGGAAAGTCTGAATGTGGGTTTTCGTATTTCCAAATTAAGTTTCATACTAAACAGAAAAATAACTCTGAAACTGAGTTGATTTAAGCAATCTGTATGCCTCTATATCCCAGGAAATTGATAAATAAAGCACCTCAAACTCTTACGAAATGTGGGCTATTATGAAATGCAGCCTGTTACATTATTGTCAAAATTCCCTCTCAGATAGCGTTTTGCCAAATTAGTACTGTTTCACACAGTTCAGTTCCAAGAAAAACACATTTTTTAAGGGAAATTAAGATTCTGTAATCAAAGAACAGCCCTCCCTGCCTGAACAGATGTTTTGTATCATGAGCGTATCCATGGATTCTTTTTTGAGGTACTAATGAAAACATGACCTTCATCCTCCCTCTGGGATTGTTTGAAAGTTTCAGCTCCAGTCCTATAAATAACTATTTTTGTATGCTCATTGTGCAATATGGACATATGTGCCTTATTTCTTTCTACAAGAACTTCATCTCTAGAAACACCCTGAAAAAAGTTGGTGTGAGATTTTTTTTAGTGGAGCAGCCATCATCTTAAAGGTGCCCATCAATTCCATATGTCTGTAACATCCTAGCGTATTCAAAACTGGCCCCTATGTTATTCTGTAGAGCATCACAGATGTTAGTGAGACACTTCTTATGTTGTCAGTTCTCAGAGCCCATCTGGGGCTTTGGGGTCAGCTGCAAGTTTTGGAACTGATGTGCTCAGAAGAATTTGCATATGTTCAAGTGTGGTCAAAAGTGGGAAACCCAAAATTTTCCATTGAAGGCATGAAAGTCCTTCTCAGTCAGGTGTTTTTTGAGCCCTTACTAAAACATTGCAATTTTGACAAGCCTCAGTAGCAGAAATATTTCTGTTTGGCTGAGAGATGCCTGGGTGGTTCAAGTATAACACAATAGGTTTCCAGCGTGGCCAGAGAAGACCATGAATGCATCCATGATTACAGGGTGACCAACAAAAACTACACTGGAAAAATCCAGGCAGGATTTTATGAACTGTAAAAACCACACATATATAAGAAGGAGACTAGGTGAAGATTCTGCTATATGCCTGTTTTAAATATCCAATAAACTGTGTAGTTTATCATGTGAAATCAAGTTCTAAAAATATTTTCAGTAAAAGCTGAGTTAAAGAACCTGCTGTTCATCTGTAAACAGCATATATATTTAGAGTGCACCACAATTTTATCAACATCATAGACAATGAGATTGAATGCACCCTCAGCAAATTTGCAGGTGACACCAAGCTGAGTGCTCCTGTTGACACACCTGAATAACAGTTTGCCATCCAGGGGGATCTGGACAAGCTCGAGAAGTGAGTCCATGGGAATCTCATAAGGTTTAACAAAGCCAAGTTTAAGGTGCTGCAATTCCAGTATCAATATAGGCTGGACTATAAACGGGTCAAGAGCAGCCCTGGCGAGAAGGACTTGGAGGTGCTGGCGGATGAGAGGCTGGACATGACCCAGCAATGTGCACTTGCAGTCCAGAAAGCCAATTGTATTCTGGGCTGCATCAAAAGCAGAGTGGCCAGCAGGGCGAGGGAGGGGATTCTGCACCTCTAGTCCCTTCTGGTGAGACCCCACCTGTAGTCCTGCATCCAGCTGTGGGGTTCCCAGCACAGGAAAGACATGGACATGATGGAACAGGTCCAGAGGAGGGTCACAAAAATGATCAGAAGAACCTCTCTTGTGAAGAAAAGCTGAGAAAGTTGAGGTACTTAGCTTAGAGGAGAGGTGGCTCTGTGGAGACATTACTGCAGCCTTCCAGTACTTAAAGGGGGCTTATAAGAAAGATGAAGACAGACTTTTTAATATAGCCTGTTTCTATAGGACAAGCTTGGGTTTAAATAGTAATGGTTTAAAACTAGAAGAGGGTAGATTCAGACTAAGGAAGAAATATTTTAATGTGGATGGTGAAGCAGTGAAACAGGTTTCCCAGAGAGATGGTAAATGCCCCATTCCTGGAAATATTCAAGGTCAGGCTGGATAGGTATCTGAGCAACCTGATCTAGTTGAAGCTGTCTCTACTAATTGAAGGAGGGTTGCACTTGATGACCTTAAAAAGTCCCCTCTAAACCAAACTATTCTATGATTCCACATGCTCCACAGGTATGTGACTGAACCTATAAATGTTCTCTCAAGTGTGGCTGTCAAAATGATGAATATTCTCAGTTACAGAAAGGAGGAGAATCACATGGACGAGCTGCTACAATGTTTTTTTGCCTGCCAGAAGAGGTTTTCCTGCACAATTCTTAGTTTATATTTGATGTTTACTGGAAATCTCCTGCAGGAAGGGAAACTAGTGTTACCAAATGATAATATTTAGTACTATGGGGTACTGAAAATCCTGCTACCAGGCAGGAAAAGTAAATAAAGAAATATTTATTATTTGCAAAGTAAAATGAGACTTTCATGATCAGGGAAAAGCTGACTAATACCACTAAAGCGTTGAATATGGCAGAGATTATCAGAGTGACCATTGAAATTGTATCCCATGACCTGCTAATAAATCTGATCGTTTTCACCTATTTATAACAATTTAAGTTATTTTCTAACTTTTGAGACAGCTGCATGACTGTCAACAGACCCTGATATTCAAAGTTATTTCCAATTTCTTTAGGACAACTATTGCTAACATATAGGATGGTAGTCCATACCGGAATTTCATTCCTGTGTAAAGACCACCATTTGATCTGTTGATATGTGTATCCAGATAATGGAGGTGTTCAAAAAAAGGTCTGACACCATGGCTGTGAGACATGGATTCCTCTTGCCATGTCAGTATTTCTGAAGTTTCTGGTTCAGCATGAGGTTGTGACCTTTCAGAAACGCTTTAGATGGTGTTTGTAGACCCATTCAAAGTAATAAGAATTTTCTGACTGATGCAAAGCAAGGATTAGTTTGCATTACCATAGAAGCCTCCCCCCGAAGCTTGGATCAAACATAGCTCAGGAGTAGCTGCTATGAGGAAGCATGCTTTGGCTTCATTCTCTCAAGGAATTCCAGAAATGCTACGGTCTAGTGGACATGGTCAGGAAAGAGGGAGACTTTCATCTGAAATGCCTTTAATATTGAGAAACACATCTGGAAAGGAGTGATCCTGACAGACAATTTGGTGATTCTGGTGTCACTTCTACTGCAGAGATTTCAGTAGAAGTATCTCTGCCATTTCTATGACCTTGGCTGCTAATTGGAGTATTCATTCAAATGGCAACAGCATGTCAGAATTTTGAAATGGCTCAGTGATGCTCAGCAGCTGAGGCAGACAAGCAAACTGTGCGCATGTACCTGGATTTCCTTTATTACTTCTTAATAAATGCTGTGGGAAACAAAAGAGAAAGACTTTAATTACAGTTTTGTCACCCTTTAGCAATGCTGTTTACAAACAGCTTAAAACATAACTGCTGATTACAGTGTTGTTCATTTTTCCTGACTTCATTCACAGGGTTACAAGCCTTCTACAAGACCAGTGGTACCCAGTGGGAGTGAACCAGATATAATGGATGCTTGCATTAAAATGGAACCAGCAGCACTGAGGCCCCTGAGAAGCACAAAGCCAAAATGGTTGAAATGCTACAAGTTATCAGTTACTACAGCTAAGGCTGTTTTCATATACATTATTTTGTTGGGTTTTTTTGGTCTGTTCATTGGTTGTTTTTTTTGCCCAGGGCAGTGGCTGTGGAAGGTTCTTTAGGATTTTTAAAGTTTTTAGTATCCAGAAAAAAAAGGCACACAGTTTATAGCTATGTGCATGCCCCAGTGTTGAGGCAAAATATGTATGCAATACAGAGTCACAACCTGATAATAATTACATAAAATTACATAAACTGGGAAATATAACGGCAATTTCCTGGAGATTTGACACAGTTACGAGTGTAAATCAGTGTATTTTTCTCCTGCAAATTTACATTTGAAAATTATTCTTTTATAATCCTGCATATGATGCTGTTACGAACTACGTGAAATGTTAGTCAATTGCTATTAGTTGACAGTGTAGCATGTCACATCCACCCTAGAGTTAAAAGTGCAGAAGCATCAGGTTGGTAGTAGCCCAAATAAGCAGATACTTCATACAGAAAGACCTTTTTACAGCCCTTAAGATTACTACCTTGAGACAGTGTCTTGAGGACACACTCAAGGCAATGATGTCTCCTAATGAAATCCTGGCTTACAAATTTTCACTTTTCTAGGTTCCTACAAAGTATATTTCTTTGTGTTCAGGGAATCCAAGGAGAAAACTGGCCTTTGTCAGGAAACCAATACACAATTTAATTTAAATGCACCCTAAGCAATATTGTGACCCTGACTTCTGCTTCATCTCAGGGCCATTTGCCCAAGCCTCTGTGTTTGGCAAGCTGTCATGAGCGTCCAGGCTCCCCAGGTAATTTCAGACTGTGGTTCATGTGGTGCTACTGGGTAGAGGAACTTGTGTGATCCCTGACTGATTTTTTTCACTGACAGAAGTCATGAGTTCATACCTCATACCTCAGTGCTGGAGGCCTTAAAAGCTAAATGACATGTTCAAGGGATATAATTAAACTATTTTGTGCTGTAAGTCAGAAATCAAGAAATAAATTACATGCACACAAAACTCAGATCGTTATCATGCAAAAAATATTGGTGTGACATGGTGCCAGTAAGTTGACAAGACTGCAAATGCTATCTAGAAATAGCATTAAATCCAGATCCGTTACTAGATGGGGCAAAGGTGATGGACTCTGGAAGGTTTTTTATCTCCAGGTTTAACTCCCAAGTCCCAGGTCAGGAGGAGACACGGGGAGGATACCAGCATGATAGAGTTGATGTCCCAGGGAAGTTTGCTACCAAGGCAGAGAATTGCCTAATGGGAAAATGAAGTGCTGCAAGTCCTAGTTTGTTGCCTTACGCAGTGACCTCAGTGACTGAACTTTGGTAAGCTGACAACTGTGCCTCCCACTTTAGCCCTTTGCAGAGACTCCCAATAAGGACATTTTGACACAGATGTAAATTCAGCAGTGGAAAATCTGCTCCAACATTTAAGTTGCTGGCATAGGTAGTCAATTAATGACTAAAATGCCATGTGTTTGGGCCAGTGCAGTGTCCTATGTCAGTGAAAATGCTTACATGTTCTTAAACTGCTCTTCAGTCGAGTTGTATATCTTCAACACACAGCTCTCACAGCACCAGATAAACACTGGGGGTGGGGGGAGGGGGAGAAAAAAAAAACACAATTGTGTTGTGAATTTTGACCTACAGGCAAAGAAAGCCACAAAAACCCCCAGAGTCTAATGAAGATTCGGTGTTTGTTACTTGTTCATTTGGGGGTTTGCAGCATTTTTCCTAACCAACCTTGGGCCAGCAAAGACGAGTTGATTGCCACAAGTGCATACAAGCTTTAAATTGTCTCTCCAGTGCGTAACTGTAGCATAACAGAAACAGGACTGGGAGCAGGATTTAGCTCATACAGCTTAGCAGAGAACAAGGAGAAAGGAGTCAGAAAACACACAAATAGCAGTAAATAAAGTCTCTGGAGGAGGCCAGTGAATGTGGATTGCCACTGCCATTGGCTGAAGACTCAGAATATGAAATGGATTGACAGAACACAAAATCCAGAGATGGCAACCAGACACATACTATTTTGCTTTACAGAAAGATGCCACTTGGTGTATAAACGCATATCAATGAGAAGTAGGAATGAAAATCTGCCTTAAAAGAGCTTGTGAGAATGAACAGAATAGGTGGATATTTTATGCCAATCTGTCTTTCTTGCTGATGTGTGCAAATATGGGTGTTTAGTTCTTTGAATTCTTATTTTTTCTGTTCTGGGATTATTATCTCTCCATCATTAGCAACAAATGTGGAGTTAGCCATCTGGGGAAAAAAACCCCCATATTCTAAATTATGTTTCTCTCTCTCCTGTCATGTGATTATTAACTCGGATAAATGAATTCAAGCTATTTCTGGGTCCATTATCAATCTGCCAGAGAATGACAGTAAATTGCTCTCTATTTTTTTAAAATATTTTGAGATGTATGTAGTAAGAGCATCAAATAGTAATTCACCCTTTTGAGGCTTAATACCATTCTTTATAGCACTTGTTCTTACACTTCTATCTGTGAGCCAGAACTGCAGCTTGCCACAGCTTTTCCCAGTGATCTACAGGGAGAGGTGTTTGGGAGGAAATGCTTTCAGTCATTATGAAATGGGTCACAGCTCTTCAGAACCAGTTTGAACTTCTCTCACTACCTGCCAAATTTATTTTACTGCTGATCACACGTAGATATTACCTGCAGCTTACCCAGATGTTTTTGCTCAGATGAAGCATAGCCTTTAATGAGATTCCACAGACACAACTTTGAAAAGTAATCCATCATTTAGCTGATCATTCTGGAAGAGAAAACGGAAAGGACTGCATTTCATTCAGTTTTAGAATCAGGAACTCTGCATAGCTTGTAAAAATAAGGAAGTAATACTGTGGATTGGGTGTTCTGTGGCCAGGTTTTAGTAGCAGCAGGGGGCTATGAACACCTAGCATCCAATCAAAATTAACTCATTGCATACTGCTGTCATCAGATATAAACACGTAGCTGCTGACTGAGGAAAGCCTGTTTTCAGACACTCGGGTCTCAGTTTAGATGAGTATTTTGGATGTCTCTTATTTGAGTTGTGTGCAGAATTTTGGGGGGTGTTTTGCAAGTACTTCAGAGAGGCCATTTTTCAGTGACATCATGTTTAGTAACATGAGTCTAGATTTCCTCACAAGATACCAGCCACCCTTTCAAAATTGAAAGTGAACTTGTTCCTCTACAATTAATAGATTTCTTTACCTATTTATTTTCCTTCTGTTCCTACTTTTGAAATATATCTTTTCCATACACACTCTCATTTTTGATGTACATATAGAGATAATATATATAGGGAGTGATCATAAATTTTTTAATAACATATATATACATACCTTGTGTGTACACTCCCCCAGTGTAATGCTACAATGACTTGGGAATTGTACTAATTGACCTATGGTTCTAATTTTAGCAAAATTATAAGAATTGAGAAGGAAGTATTAATTGTAAATGTAAGACATCACATTCCCTTTCCCTTACATCTCCTGACTTTTTCTGCATTTTAAAGGGCCTCCAGGGCTCTGCACAATAAATTTTACATAGGTTCTGACATGAACTGTTCTGTAGGGAGTCGCCAACCTTGCAGCAGTTTGTTCATTAGAGATCAAAGCAAGGGAAGATGCTATGAGACTTTTTCTATGAGCCCTACCTGCCCTGTCTCCATAAATCTTACCAAAAATGTATTCATCATTTAAGTTAATGTGGAACTAGATAAATTGCCATAAACTACTTATTTTCAACAATACCAGAAATTGACATGGTCTTTTGCAAAATTTGATCCATATCTCCTAACTTTTTTTCTTTGTGGGGAGGAGGGAAGAGGGATTTTTTTTTCCTAAAACCTTGTGTCTAACTTACACCTTAAATGCTAATCATCATGTGGCCTAGCAAAGCTCTACTCTTCCTAAGTGTAGAAAATCAGTTATGTTTTTCCTTTATACAATACTCACTCTTTTGGTGGACACAGGACAAACTAGCTTCTGGCCTTAGTTTTTGCAGCAGTATGATGCCAGCAACATTTAGTTCCCTCCTTCTGTCAGGGAAAGTAAAGATAAAGAAATCAAAACCATGCCATCAGTCTAAGTGGAAGTCCTAGTAAACTAGTAGAGAATGCTTAGTGAATAAAAAACCACATATGTAATCTGGGTCATGGCCATATCTAGCATAAAAATACAGAGTTAAAAAGCAAATGAGAAATTGAATAATTCCTTACAACTAATTTATTAGTTACTGGATTCTCTGATGTCTAAATCAAGGACTAATCTTACAGGGCCATGAGACACCCTCTGCACCCCAAGACTCCCCTTCAGGCTGTCCTGTCTGTTGAAAGAGGTTGCAAGGGTACACCTGCTTGCAAGGGCGCCTCTCCTACCAGCAGTTTTTCTGGTGTGAGTCTCCAGCTCCTGCCGTTCAGATTTCCTCCAGGAGCCCTGAAGGGGTTGTATCAGCCAACTGACAGCTCACATCCTGACTCTAACCCACTCACATGAACAGGCTGAGACTCCAAATCCCAGCCGCTGAAAATTGTTTTACTGATGTAATCATGAGAACCAGCTCCAAACTAAAGTTAGTAAAAAAATCCTATCATTGTAGGGCCTTTGGATAAGCTTATCATTTAAAGGCAGAAGTTGGCAGCAGTCTTTCAATGGATGGTCTTGCTAGTACCCATGTTTTATAGAGCACTTCTATTCTCTCCTACGTATAAACAGTGGGCTGAACATATGAATTTATTTTGGCTGCTAGCAAAAGGTCAATAGCTACTTCTTTCATTTAATGGAAAGAAAGCATGAAGAAGCACTATGGTTTAGCCCTTCTATCTCTGCACTAGATTAATTATAGCAAAAATTATCAAATCCTTAAGTTCACAGGCAGCATTCACTTGAAGGAGAAATCATTTCTTTCTTGTTGCTTTTTGTATACAGTTGTCCTAAACAATATTTTTAACAAAGTTTGTTTTTTAATAAGAGCAACATGTAATAGTGAGAAAACTAAATGCAGCTGTGTCAATTGAGTACAAGATGAAAACTTAAGACTTTCAAAGAGGAATTATTGAAAATGCAAATAGTTGTGTCTAGTTCTTCAGGTGCTAAGTCTCCAAGATTTTTGGCAGCTTCTGAAGATACTGAATAGCACTGATTTATTTTTTTTAATTGGCTGTGGAGAGCAAGAATAACTTTGAAGCCAACTGGCTGGTGCATTCCTGTTGGGGTGGGATAGGAAGAACATATTCTGCAACTGGATTCCATGTTGATGCAGAGTTGCTAAGAAACATGATTCATTCCTGGCACTGTAACTTGCTGTCACCACGTAATTCCTGTGTCCTGTCTAATGCCTGAATAAGTAACGAACATGATTAGTCTTTCTGTCTGATGACTGTGCAATTACCATATAAAAATGCAACAGCAAGAGAAGTTAAAACAATCCTGCTACAGGGTGAGATAGGGAATTATGAAGGCTGAAACTGCCTCAAGAAGGGGAAGGTAATGAAGTTGAGCTCCTGCCATCCTAGACTATTAAGTCAGTAGCTAAAAGACCAAGGTGTTGCAGTAGGATTATCATATTGCCTTCATATAATCTCCTTGTCAGAATACATGCCAGTTTTGACATAAAAGATAAGGAGATGTGTTGTGGTTTTACCACAAATTTAGCGATTTTTGACAAGAGATGTCCGAGAGAAGCCGCAGACACACCACAAAATGAAGAAAACACACAAACATCACAGTTTATTTCACACNCAGGAATTACCACACCAGGCTGCTGCGGCAGAATCTCTGACTCATCCTCCACGTGGACGCCAGTCCCGACGCAGCAGCGAAGAGCGGTGCTGCTTCTAGGACCTCTGAAGCCGAAAGAGGAAGATGGCGCTCACTCTCCCCTTTTTATAGAGAGTCCTGGTCTGCGCATGTGTAGATGGGCCCCTAGGGGCCGGCCTTTCCTGTGATTGGTCAAGTAGCATTGCGGGCCCCATCCCGGGTACAGCCCAGAGCACGCGGTGGCCCACAGGAAACGCCGCAGCCAGCCGGAAGTGACGCGCGGGCTGGGACTGCATATCCGGTAATGGTGGCTGCCGCCGGGCACCACGTGGTTGCCGCTGCCGGGCTGGTGTCGCTGCTGCCAGTGCTGCCACCATGCACCGCCGGCGCAGCCTCGGCGCTGACGCGGGCCGCCAGGGCAATTCTGCCGCTGGCCCTGCACCAGCCACGCTGTCAGTCTGCACGCTCGCTGCACTGACTCGTGGCCTGCACTGCTCCCAATGGCTTTTCCAGGATCGGTTGCGTCACCACACTGGACGCCTCACGACGCCCGCTCGACACAGTGCCGTGCAGCCCAGAAGCCCTGGGCTCACGCGATCCGTCGGGCTCAGCCTCCCCGCGGCTCGGATCACAGGTACAAGCCACCATGCCCAGCTCGAGTCTTCAAACCTCCGGCCTGGCTCCTTCGGCTCCCACCCCGGGGCTCAACGCCTGAAGAGGGGAGCCCCCGGCGCCGCAAAGGCGCGGAGCGCCAGGCACCTGTCCCTGGGGCGAGGGAAACGACCCGTATGCCCCCGCGGAGGTGCCTCCCCCGGCTGCCGCCTTCGGGGGAGCGTCCGCCCACGGGGCATGCCTGACATCCACCGCTGCCACCGCGGGCCCCCCCGCTCGGGGCCCGGAGCTTCCCCCGGCCACCCGGTGCTGTGCCCGAGAGGAGAGCCGTGGCTCGGGCCGCCCTGGCTCGAGGCCCCCGCCCTCTCCCCCGGACCCCCCACGAGAGCTCATCGGATGCTGCCCGCCGCAGCGTGCCTGCCAGGCTGCACTGGGGAGGGTCCCGCTCCGACCCGCGGGGCTCCAAACAGGACCAAGCCGGGAAGGAGAGGAACGATTTTCATTCTTCGTCCCATGACAGGATGGAAATGAGACATCTGGTTGGTGGATTCGGAGCATCTCACTGCTCGGAGCATCTCACTGCTCGGCTCTTCAGAATCTTTGCTGCATTGGGATTTCATTGGTGAAAACCCTGGCCTGCAGAAACCTTACATACCTCTGGAAAGCATATGGTAAACAAGCAGGAGAATAAAGTGTTAACTTTTCAACTTTACACTGGGTTTTTAGGCAGTACTAAAGTTTCTTAATGCTTTCATAGATACGATCCTTCATTAAATATTATTAATGTACTACAGTCCTTCATTAAATAGTATTAATGTATTATAAATGTTTTTAATTAATATTGAATAATAGACATATTATAATTTATTTAGAGAAACTACAACCCTTAATACTAAATGCTGTATGCCACAGTGTGTAATGTTTAGGTCTTCAAATTAGTATCCCACCTCTACCTAGGAGTTTTTGAAAAAAAATTTAATATGGTGTTTTTAAAACAAGGTTACCAAACAGCAAAAATAAATACATGTATTCTTCTAATTAAATAAGTAAGAAAACCTCTACTTCGTTTAAAAAATATCAAAGGAAAAGCTAAGTCAATAATTCTGCCCTGGGAGAAAGGCAAGGGAGAGATTAATATGAAATTCTGTTAATACATGCTTGTGTACATGAGAGTAATTATCTCCCATAATAAAACTGGACAAAATTATGTATTTCTGCACACAGAAGACAAAAAAAATGTTTCTCTTATCTAACTATGGCAATAAATTAGTGTATTCCTTAAGAATGTGTGAGTAATATTTCTCTATAATCTATTTTATCTTTTTCTTCCGTAATATTTATTCTTGCATATTTCCCTATATATATATATCACATAGATGTGTATATCAGGTCTATCTATATATTTTCTTATGCAGAATCAGAGGGAAGAGTTACATTTCTAAGCCTGTCTAAACCAATTATCCAATCCTGTTGTAAAAGGTAACATTTTTTTGGCTTTGATAAGACGGTAAAAATAAATTCTATGTGTGAATCCTCCTTTTATGCTATTCTTACAGTTTCCTGCTTCTCAAATAGCTGTGGGATGAATCTGAAAATACAGATCACTGTATATAGAGACCATAGTGTAGGACACTTCACTACATGAATGTGTGTCCTATGTTTGCTGTGCCAGTAAAGAATAGGAACATCATTTCTGCATCAGATCTTGCAGGACTCCTGCAGGATGCAGACAGACTAGCCAGGCTAGTATAAATTAATCAATTTTTTTAAACTGTGCTGTGGTTTCAGAGTGAAAAATCAACTAGAGTACCTCTCTATTTCTGTGGAACCTGTCCACAGAGTTCAAGATCAGAAAGTTCCCTTCCTCTTCCAGCATCAGCTTGCTAGTAGCTGGAATGGTGTTTATTTATTGCCTGCTGAGCTCAAAGACAGGCTGTACAGAAATCAAGATACAGATCTGGAACGTATCCCATACTGCAATTACCATCCGCGCCGGGGCAACATGCTTTCTCTTCATGTTAGACCCTTGTCATTCTTTTTGGTATTTCCCAGTCTAGTGTGAATTTAGTATCATGTTAATGAAATGTGAGAAGAACAGATGAGTAAAATCTGCTCCAATTCTTTGCACCAACCACTCTGTGTTCAGCAGGCTATCCATAATCACTACAGACACAGAAAACAGGCTGACAGCCATGATGCATCTTTTGAGTCAAACATGCCCAAAGGGGAACAAAAAACAAAAACAAACCAAAAAAACCCCAATGGAAATATTTTCCAATGTGTTGGGCTGCTTGAAAAATTTTCTTTTCTGCAGTGCTCACAAAATATTTCAAAACCCTTTCCTCCCAGATAATGGACCTGAAAACTGCTGAGCACCAGCTGCTGAGCAGAAAAGCACATGTGCAGGTAAGTTTAAACATGCATCTAAGGGGTTTTGAAGGGTCAAGGATGGAGTTTATCAGCATTTATCTATAGAAAGGATTAAAAAGTACCCAGTCCAGTAAAGGAACGTTGAAAATTCAGGTTTCAGATATTCGCTCAAGAACAGTCAAAGCAATCGGATTTTAATCAGATGATCGTGCAACACACTAAGATGCAGAGGGTTGATCTGTGCATAAAAAGCGGTCCAAGGTGTTTTCCCAGAGAACAGGAGGGTTTTTTTCTGAGACATAATGGCAAAGAAAACCACTTGAGTTTTGCACCTCTTTCTACAGCATTGCACATGTTCGTGGCAGAGCACAGTACCGAAGTCTCAACAACCTCAGATGAAACAGGAGCTGCAACTTACTGATATTTTNTTTGTGACCTGAAGGGAATTACATAGTATATATACTCAGATTTGACAATTAGTTTTACACTCCTTTCATCAACATGATAATGCATACGAATTATAACTGATAAAGGTGTAAGTTAAAAAGAGACAATCTAATAAATTATTTTTACACATATCCATCTGGTCTTCTAGGTTCCAACCTATTTGATAATACCACCACCACCACCACCACCACCAGTACTACTAATAATAATAACATAGCACTGAACTGAAAGGCCATCTCTAAAAACTATTGCTATTACACAAGTTTACAAGATTATATTACTTAAGTTAAATGGAAATGGAAATCACAAAACAAAATAAATAACAATCTATCCATGTGTTTATCAGTGCAGAAGTAAAGGGAACAGAAGACAAGATGTATACAGTATTTGAAGTGGCATGCTTTATCCACACTTGTAGTGGAACGTATCCCTGCACAAGAAATTTCAATTGAATCAGGCTGCATCTTTTAATTTCTCAGAAGCTGTCTTTTAGCCTAAAATACCAGCCAGTACAAGCCAAAGGTAAAAATCTGCCTAAAGCAACCATTTTCTTTGAAGTGTGGAAAACCAGCAGTTTTCCGTGTTCCTGGTTATAGCAATGCAACCTTTCCTGAGATACCAGGAGAGGTGAGAATTCTGTCCCGCATAGATAGATTATTTAAATATTGGCACAATACAATTTGGCTGCACTTAGTCACTTTTCCTGCAGGGTCACAGTCTTGTTCTGTCCAAATGCTGCACACACCCTGTTGTTATTCTCACACCTGTCAAGCGAAAATTACTCCCCTAACACAGCGTGTCGTGGTTTTACCACAAAA
>VYZS01032126.1:5741-23267 GCA_013400695.1 Neodrepanis coruscans | reverse complement strand
GGGGGGGGGGGGGGGGGGGCAGCCATGCTGGCGACCGTCCCCGTCCCCGCCTGTCCCCACCCACCTGGCCAGGGGGGGAAAAACGGCTTTAAATTAACCCATAACAATGAAAAGTATGACTGATATGAATGTTTTCTAAAAAATTAATTCTAACCCAATTTTCATGTACATTTTTCTTCCTAGCCCCCCCAAAATCAACAAATACTAAGCATGGGCCTAATTTTTAGGGTAAACTTTAATATCTGGTTTGTACCCTGAAACTCAAGTTTGTATGTGTTCCTTTTTCCTCTTCTGAGTCAGCTTAAAAAAATCTACTTGAATACCTGATATTTTCTTAAATGATGCTTTATTTTTCCATCCTTTCCTGTGATGTGCGTAAGTATACAGGCCATGTTAATGCTTTGAGAAAAACTGCTAAGAGATAATACTTTTTGCCAGTGATTTATTTAATAAAATGGATTTAAATATGCACATACTTTAAGCACACATGAAACAAATAAACACTCAGTAAAGAACCCAACTTACATGCCAGAAAGAGTATATCTTTAATGACTGGAATCACTTTAATGTTGCCTGGTCCAATTTCCAATTACATTACAGTACATTGTGAATGCCATGGAAGGGACACAAAAGAAAGCAAATCAAAAGTTCAAAATGAGGCTTCATATCTAATAAGCAATTGTAAAATATGTTCCACAATACACAACTTCATAGTAATTATTCCATTGCACATAACAAAGTAACTAGTGGAGCGTAAAGCTAACAATTATTATGTGTTGATAGTTCAAACACAGTATGCTTTTAAAATACTATCAAACAGTAGCAAGCTATGCCAGAAAGCACAGCCTCATCCAATAGTTTATGCAAAAGACAGAAACTTACCAAGTCTTAAAGCCTCCTACAAAGTACTATAATGTCTTCCTAGGCTTCATATTATGCTGTAAAATGCAACAAGAAAAGCCCTAACAAACAAGCAAAAAAATTTCCTCATTTGCCTGCTAGGTATTTCTGAGAGATTTTTTAGAGCTTTTAAAGTAATACCATTCCATGTGATCCTTTTTTTTGGATAAGCTTTTCGGCCTTCATGTGAGCCCTTTCTGTTTGTTCTTTATTGACAAGAACATCCTGACAAATCAAGGTTTTTCCATTTGTCTTTTCCACAATACTAGCATATTTTCACTGCCCCTTGACACAGAAACCTAGTTAGTATACATAGCAGTTGTGTTCATTGAAGCTAGAAAGTGAAATAAAGCAAGTTATTGTCTGGAAGAAAACCAATTTAGACCTGCATCCAGGATTTAAAAAAAAAAAAAAAAAAAAAAAAAGGTTAGGTAAAGAGTGAGGGCTTCACCTCAAAATGAGCAATTGTCTTAAGCTCTGAAGAATCCTGAATGGTTATTTTGATGATACCTGTTTACTGTTCTTTTTCCTACTACATTAATATAGTGAAGTGCTTCCTCCAGATGTCGAATTTGGCTTCAAGTCTATAATTCATGCCTTTTAGAATTAAAGGGGAGAAAAAAGATGCTATAAAGCAAACAGCTCTTTCCTTCACTGAATCTATTAATTTACAAACTATATACATTGATTGTGTATCTATTAGCAACTACAATTTACTCATCCTCTAGTTGAGTTTGCTCTTTCTGACTTACAAAACTGTTAGTCTATGGCTTATCAAGAGCAAATGTGCAACTGGAATCACATTAGCATGTTTAAAGTAATTTAATGCACTATGTAAAGAGATCAACTATTGTTGAATTGTTTAAATGTGTGAGATTTCAAACAGTGATCAATCAGTAAGTTTTAGAGTAAAAATAGCAGTAAGACACCGGATTTCTACACTGAATTTCCAGCTAGTTCAAATTTCAATTGGAGATTTTAAGTAAAAATCAACAAAATATTTCATAGTTATATCTGCTCTTGATGTGAAAGCTACAAATGTGCAGGGCTCAGAGGTCAGCTTCTAAATTTGTTCAGTTCTTTGAAGTCTGTATGTCCAGTGTGTGATGAACAACCCTGTTGCACCTCTGTATTTTCTGTTTTTTGCTGAGAAGTTATGACTGCAAGCATAAAGTCTTTCTGCCCTGTCATGTTGTCTAAAACCTGTACTCAAAATTACAGGATTATTTGTCTCTCTCAAATTACTGCTGTTCTCAATGATTAGCAGCCTGTAGAGAACCTTGCATTTTAATGGGAACAGAGTTTCCAGTATTGCTGCATACCTATGAGAAGCTTCAGAGTACAGTGATATTTTTTCAGAGGCAGAGTGGAGAAGCTGTTCATACTGTAGCTGTCCTGTGAATATATATAGAGATTGTCAACCACCAAGGTTGCTGTGTTTTTCAGCAGTCATTCAGTGCCAAACATAATGATATAGGGTTGCTACATTCAGTATCCAAGTCCTAGGCAATCCATACTGTGTAACAGAAGTCCCTGAATAATATAACAAGACAGCAGATGACAGTTTAGCTCATCTTACCCTCGTAAAGGTTCAATTTTCCCCATCCTCCTTTCTCTGCCAAATGTGACTGTAATAACAACATGAACACAATGTAGAATTTTGAACTTTATAAGCAGACCTGTAATTAAGCTAATCAGTTATTTCCATTTTGTTTTAGAATTGCTAGGTTTTGCCGTATAGCCCAGTGGTTCTCTCTGAAACATCAGCATCACTGTTACAAGATGGAAATAAATCTTTCCTTTCTGTCTGAGATTCTGAGCCCAGTCTCTGAGGGCTAATCTGATCAGCTTGCTGTGGATGTAGTTTCTTTGAGACATTATGGGGAGACACAGCCAATCAATGCAATTTATCTCCCTCTCTTCTAGAACCTGGAGAAGTTACTTATTGCTCCACAGTATATGCCAGTTGGAGTGACAGTGTTATAAAAAAAGGAGTGATATTGCCTCTGTGACCATTTTTTTCTCATTGTTGGGTACACAGATTCATTTTTGTGAAGATTCAGCAAGTGCTGGAAGACCAAATCATAACAAGAAGACCAAATCATACCAAGGCTGTTTTCTTGGGTTTTTGGTTTTTTGGGGTTTTTTTTGTTTTTTTTGTCTTTTCCCTCTACATCTACAAATACCCAGTGACTCTGACATCAGTGATTTTGGTTTTATGTTGCACAGATGTGAGGAGGTGACAGCCCATGCCTCATTGGTGTTATTCAGGAGGCTGGATTGGATTCTACAGCTGTTTTTCTGAGGTGCTTAATTAGTTTGATACTGTCACTAAACTGTTAGACTGGGGATCATGTGAGAGTAGCAGCTAGATGTCTAGACCCATATTTCACTGCAGAATGCCTAGATTCCAGCCCACTGAGCTGTGGCCAAGTGTCAGATGTTGATACGCATGGACATCTGTGTAACTGTAGTATTCTTACAGGATAATAATTGTTAAAGACAGGTAAACTTTTTTTTTTTTTTCCAGCCACTATAAACAAATTTATGTCTATTTTGTTTTGAGGAAAAAAGGAAGAAGAAGGATTTTCTATACCAGTGGACTAGTCCCTTTTGGCTTACTAGAAAATGTAACAAATCTTGATAGTTTGTTCAGCGTCATTGCTCCTTTTGAGCAGTTTAAATTGTCACTGCCCTTTCTCTAATTGAGCAACACTTAAACCTGTGTTATTTCTAAGCAATCTCACAAATGTGTCAGAAGCATTTTTGCTCGCTGAGAACAGCAAGCTGGTGCCTTAAAAAGTCTGGGGAGTTTTAAGTAACATAAGATGACAAGTATGTTAATGTGTCATCAAAAAGGAGGCAAAAGAAGCAGCTCATTTTCGAACATGCGAATCCTAGGGAGTCAAACTGTGTTGTGTCAGACTGTTCCAGAATGCCTTCTTTGGACTAAGAATAACTTTGTGAGTGGAGAATTTTTACAAAGTTATAAGACTCTAAAAATGTGTGATTATAATGAAGTGCACCGTTAGATGTGACTTAACTGTTATTATAGTGGTGATATTATGAATTCAAATGAAAAATAACAATTAGCAGATAACCTCCTAAATAATCCAGAATTCACCCTGCAAAACATTATATCTCAGCAGTATTGATTCTGTATACTATTAACCACAGTCTTAGACTAGACATCAACAGCAATTTTGTTTTAGCAGTGAAGGAGATAACTTAATTCTTGAGACAAATTCTATACCATTTATGTTCTTTTAAACCACTAAGCTACCTGAAGCCAAGTACTTTCTATATTTTTGTATGACACATAAGATTTTATTCCTCCACGAACTGATGTAAGCTCATTGCTAGTTAACTTGTGGCAACATCTCTCCTGGCAAAATTTTAGTCTAGATATTATGCATGTTAACGTTTTGGGCCAGAGAAGTTGGGATTTTGTGTGAAATTGACTCACCCAGACTAAATCCTTCTATACTAGAACAGAGATTTGAAGAATGAGTAAACCTTGCAAACTGTTGGCTAACTAAACTGATGATTGATTGCTTCTTATTAATTTTTGTTGTTCTGTTTTGTAATTGCTCCTCTTTGTCACAGTACTGGGTACATGTCTGGTAAGATGTATGCTTGCTTGTTATGATCAGGTTCTTCAAATTATTAGACATGTCTCTGCCCAAATTAAGGTGCAAATGAGACCATATGCTAAAGTCAATAATATGGATTTTTTATTTAACAGTAAATATGAGGTAGAGAGAGAGAGAAAGAGAGAGAAAGAAATAGAAAAAAGAAGGAAGGAGGAGGAGAGAGAGACAGAGAGAGAGAAAGAGAATGACAGAGAGACAGATTAAGTAGAAAAAATGTCACCACTCTGTGGATTCTGATGGTGTCCCATTGATCCTCCTCTTACAACCTTCTCAGTGGTGACAGTCCCAGTGTTGTCGAAGTGATTGTTGTGTCTGAATTCATTGAGGGAAGATCATAGTGAGAGAAGATGCTGACGCGGCAAGGGAAGAGGTCCATGAAGCCCATAGTGTTAAGGAAGGTCCTGAATGGTATGGGAAGAAACCCATGTGGTGAGGGGAAAAAGTCCGTGTGGTGAAGGAAAAAGCCGTGAGTGGTAAGAGAATAAACCTAAGTCTATTTGGTGGGCTTAGGCTAAGTAGCAATGCCCCAGTACCTCCTCTAAGGTGGGGAGTTTTACAATGGAGGATGTAATACTGGATCATGGGACACTTCAGGAGTCTTTGACTATTATGTCAGCACAGTTGAATCCATTATTGTCCACTATGGCCCATCAGAAGAGATTAATACCCTCAGGCTATTCCGTGTGAATTGTTCCGGCAGTTCTCCAGAGAGGAGTTATCATAGCTGAGTCATTTGTGTAGGGACAAAAAAGCTACCCACTGTGGAGAATTTGCCTCTTTCCTTATCTTCTTCTCTACTCAGCTTGTTGCCTGAGGTTTTGGTTGTGCAGGCCCTCAGCCACCTGGGTGGTTACTTTCCACATCATCAGCTTGCATCTTGATTGTCTGAGCCATCAGCATTCCAGTCCCTCACAAATTCTTCTCCTGGAATAATTAGACAATATGAAGCTGCAGCTGGGGTTTTCTTCTGCCCACAGGTCTCACTTACCATGGAAGATGCAGACCTTTTTCTCCTTGGAGCACCAGAAGGACTAAGTCAGTGTCAATTCTCTAACTGATTTGTCATTCTTTTTGTGTTTCACAGCCAGGGCAAGCAGGAAGCAGGACAATGTGGTGTATATATCGATAATAAATGCTTTGAGACAACAGTACATTTCTCTGTCTTTACTTTCACTTTCTTTAAAGTCATTTCATCTCAAACATACAAATAAATTATTGCCAAAGATGAATTGTTATATATAAACTCTATGTGAGATGTTGTAACTGGCTGAGTTTGTCTCACATAAATTTCATTAAAAAGTCTGCATCTAAACTGGTAGGTTTCCTAGTAAAAAAGAAATAGGTACTTTTAAGGCACACTTCTTTTGATATACTTTAGCCGTCTATTTTAGAGTGAGATGAATCACTTCACAGCTGCCATTTCTCCCTATGCTTTATAAAAGGCATCTAGATGACTAAATCGGATATAGGTGATTACTTTGTACTTTTACTGTGTAACTGACAGGAAATGTAATATAGAATGCATTTGCTTAGGTCTTAACAAGAAAGGACATAAGTTAGAGCATTTTTCTTCATATTTGCAGTGGGGTAACAGCATCCATATTGTCAGTTATTGAAGTTCAGCTGACACAAAATAACTTGTGAAGCCATAATACAATTTTACCACATTTTCAGTGGTATCAAAAGCAGTTGAAACTATTCATGTTCTTAGCACTGGAAAACTCCATATTAAGTGTGCTCAAATATTTCAAATTTAATTCAGATCATCAGTTATTTTGAGTCAATTATGTGTATCAGTTGGAAATTGATCAATAATAATAATAATAATGATAACAAATTAGTTCTCTGCTACTGCATTTCCTGGCTAGCTGCCTAAAGAAAAACCTTATTCCTTTGGCTCCCCCTTTGTGTGTACTTAATCAAAATAGAAATAGAAAAAGCAATGTACAGATCAAAGAAAAATGTTTAACTATAAATTACCTGCTGCTTCTTGGGCTTATTCACTTTCCATTAAAGGAAGCACTATTAAAGGAAAGGAAGCACTAGAGTGTTTTTTTTTTGCCTTTTAGCTGTCCATTAAAGTAATTTTACAAAGCCTGAAACCGGAAGGAAGTAGGGCAGTCCAAATTCTAGTCTCCTGTAAACTAGTCTAATTAATGGTTCAGAACCTACTGGAAATGAGATGCAATGATTAAATAGTTATTGTCAGACATAGTGTAAGGTAGAAGTGCTGGAAATTAATGGCAATGTAGTTGTTAGACGGTCTTTTCTTATATTTTATGTATCAAAAACAGTATCTCTGCTTTTGCATTTGTTCTTGTGTAACTGGCTTTTCCAATCAATTAGTATAGTAGTTATCAGGATTACTGCAGGTCTGGCAATTTGGAGTTGAGAACCTCACATTTTTCAAAGTGAAATTTTATTTTATGAAATAAATTAGTAATCTGACCACGTAAAACAGAATATGAGATGTGTCACTGATTTAGCAGATTAAAATCCCAAATGCTTTCCTGAAAGCATTTCCTATGAATGAGGCCTAAAATGCAAGAAAATAAAGACATTTTTTCTATCCTAGCTCAGAATGCCTTCTTGTGCAGATAGAAATAATTTGAAGTCAATAGTACTTGCCCTAGTCCTCATGCAAGTATTGAATTTACTACAAATTCCTCTGAAAGAAGAAAGAAATTATCACATACCAGCCTACTGACATTCAAAATCAAATGTTTATTTGTATCTTTTCATGTGGTATGTCTTTAAATAAAGAATTTCGAAATTAAATATAGGTTGTGAATAGTATAATTGTAATGGAAAAAAATTGGACATCCAGGGGAGGATTAAAATCAAAAGATTCTGATATGTCCAAAATGGAGTCCTTTGTATTTTAACTAGGCTCAGATACATGATTATCTTAGGTACTGTTTATTATCACTGAAAAAAATGGAGGTACTTTCAAAGATGAGATTCATCTCACCTCATAGAAAATGAATTGCATCCAAGAAATGTCCATCAGTCTGTGCTGATTGCATGTGTAGTGTTGGATAACTGTTACATGTAAATATCTCTGACACCAATATCATCATTTGGTCTAATGAGTTTTCTCCTATCAGAAAAAAAACAAAATGGTTCTCATGTAAATTTCCTTAAGTAATTTCCAACAGAAACTTAATTAAGATAATTTAAGTTTAAATTAATTCAAGAATTAATTAACATAGAGAATGTTTTCACAATGTGAATAAATGTTTCAGTCAGCCATTATACATGTAGCCTGTAAACTGACAAAATATTTAGAAAGCTGCTATTCTCTGTCTTTACAAAAATATTTTTTCAGAATTAGCTAGTGGAAAGTGTCCATGTTGATTTCAGTGCTCCAGTTGTTTATAACTTAGCTACAGAAATGACCGATGAGCTAAACTTTGGAATTTGAAATTATGAACATGAAAAAGATTTCATTTTTTTTAAAGGCCTTTGAATGCAAAAAAAATTATTTTTTTAAAACTGCATTCCTGGATGCAGAGTTTTTCTGTAATACTATAAATCCAGCTTCACTTACACAAACACAAATGCTTAAGCATCCATCATAAATATAAATATTGACAATATACTACTCAAGTTTAACATTTTGAATCAAATCACAACAGATTCACAGTACCATTTTAAAATCACTTATATAAGGAATCATAGTGTTGCATCTTAATTCTGTAATATTCAGTCCTATAGGAAAAAACATGAAAACACTTGAAGATACTGGATGTTAGATTTGAAGAACATTTTCAAAAATTACTAAGACTTTTGGATTGAGTTTAAAATAAACTTTAAAGTTGTATCAGATAAAAAGCCTAGCTTCTACAATTCAGAACAATTTCCAGAGTTTGCAAGAGCTTCAGGTCCCAGCAATGAATATGGTGAATCTGAAATAGTTTAGATCTACTTATGGGGAAATACCAAGATATGCCTTCCCTCTGTCCTTTTTATCAAAACTCAGATGCATATAGCATAGAGTTGCAAAGAGGAACTATGTCTCATAAGAAGGGGAGTGCAAGATGTCTCAGGAGATGATAAAAAGACTGTGACCCTGTATCTTATTACTTAGCAAAAGAGGCATTCAGGATTCTGAACATCAGGCTTTCCTTGTTACTTCTAACTTTTTTGTGGGTTGTCTGGTCCTTCATTTGTTTTCAAGAAGTGTGTAAGTATAAACTGAATAAACGCATGCAGAAAGCACTTTTCTCTGATTTTGATCCTGAGGCTTTCAGATTCTAAACAGTGACACATTTTCAGATGTGGAACACAGCCTACTTTATGATATAGAGGTTAGTAATGCAGTCTCCTCAAAGTGTGTTTGTAATATTCAGATACTCTTATAAAAGTGGATATTATATTAGAACGGTAGGGAAGAAAGATATTTAAATAAATAACTAAAAAGAAAAAAAAAAAAGCTACGACATATTGGGATTGAATGTTTTATGTGCTCTGATGCCACCCCTTATTCTATCTTCTGAGGATCTTCAGGCAGAATTCTCTATTTCTTCCCATGTAGAATCATAGAATGGTTTTGGTTGGAAGGGACCTTTAAAGGCCATCTAGTTCACCCCTTCTGCAATAAGGACAGACATCTGCAACTAGATTAAGTTTCTTAGAACCCTATTTACTTCGATCTTGAAAGTTTCCATGAATGGGGTATCCACCAACCCACCCCACCATTCAGATTGATGTAATATCCAAATTTGCTGAAGATGCACTCAGTCCTGCTGCTTATATTACTCATGAAAACACAAACATTGTACAAACCCCTGAGGAGCAACACTTATCATCAATGCCCATATGGATATTGAGCCTTTGACCTCTACCCTCTTAGACTGAAGCAAGAGCAGGTACCTTGGTACACAGATATAACTGATCCAAACATGCTAAGAAATGTAATTGTAGAAATCACAGAATCGGGTTGGAAGGAGCCTCTGGATATCATCTAGTCCAGCCCCTTGCTACGACAGGGTCCCCTAGAGCAGGTTACATAGGAACAAGTCCAGATGGGTTTTGAATGTTTCCAGGGAATGAGACTCCACCATCTGGCAGCCTGTTCCAGTGCTCTGCCACTGTCAACATAAAGAGTCTGGCACCCTCCATCTCCATTCATTAACGAGATTTTTCTCTCAGTCTTCTCTAGACTAAGAAGGCCACTAAACATGGTTCTGGACCCTCTCCAGTAACCCATTATTTTTCTAATACTGAACCCAGAACTGGACAGAGTATTCCACATGTAGCCCCTCTAGGGATGAGTAGAGGGAAAGGATCATCTCCCTTGACCTGCTGATCTCACTTTCCCTGATGCACCCCAGGATATTTACTCTTCTGGCAAGGGCACACATCTCAGCAGAGCTGCTCTCTAGGAGCTCATCCCCTAAACTGTACTGATACTTGGGGTTATTCCTCACCAGGCTCAGTACCCTACACTTATCCTTGTTGAACCTCATTCAGTTTCTCTCTGCTCAATTCTCCAGCCTGTCAAGGTCCTGCTAAATGGCAGTAGAGCCTCCAGGTGTATCAGCCACTCCCTCCAGTTTTGTATCATCAGCAAACTTGCTGAGGATATATTCCATCCCTTTGTCCGGGTAATTGATAAACGAGTTGAATAAGAGGGGACCCAGTACTGATCTCTGGGGAACGCCATTGACTATAGGCCTCCAACTAGGTTCTACTCTGCTGATCATAACCCTCTGTGCTCTGCCATTCACCATTCTTGATCCATTTTGCTAACATCCATTCATCTAACACATATTTCCTGGACTTATCTATTAGGATATTACAGGAAACAGTGTCAAAAGCCTTGCTGAAGTCTCTCCTACTTGACTGATTCTGCCGTGCTATCATAGATGTTTATCATATTGGTAAAGCATGATTTTCCCTTGATGAATACATGCTGAAGGAAGGTAGATAACTGTCATATCACAGTGAGATGCAATTTGGCTGACAATTTACTCTAGGATATGTACAGAAAATTCACAACCGCTAACTGAGGCACAGAAGTCAAGAAACTTAGTATTCCATGAAGAAAGACACCATGATGATACTGATTTTAATGAGATGCATTAACTCCTTAAAGTGCTTTTTCTCCCCAGTGAAGGAATTTAAAGAAATATTCTTTATTCTACCCATAAGTTCTCACTTAGGTATCAATTTTTTTAAATTATTCCAAGGAAAGTGGGGTCCCTAATATTTAGCTGCCTGGACCTGTAGTAGAATTCATAAGCCAGAAGTCATACACACTGTCTAAGAATGGGGTTGCAGAAAGATGTAAGGGGATCTCTGCATTCCAAGGAAAGGCTTGAACTAACTACTCAGTATAGAAATGCTGAAACATGCATCTTCAGTCTTGCCACACTTAGGATTCAGGGACCTGAAGGATATAAGGAGATATTTACAGAAGTCTTTATTTTTTGCATTCATTAGTGGCTTTGAGTTTTTAAGTTACATAGAGTCTTTTGTAAATGCTACCTACAGACTTTCAAAATGTATTATTTTGCTGTTCCTGGTTATGTTCATTAGGATTTACAGAGACAAATCAAATATATTTCACTGTCATACTAATGCAGTGACAAGCATATGAGACTTGGTGTCATCGGTCTGGTTGTGGAAATACATAAAAATAATTTCTTATAACTTACAAGTGCAGTTTGGTGCCAGAAATATTCTTCCCAATATGTTAGCAAATGACATTCTGGCTCTTGATTCATGTATCACTGAGCTGTCAGCAATCAGCCAATTGATGGAAGATTGGCTAGAGAACTTGCAACACTTCTTTTCATATTTTGGCCAAGACCTGACTCTAAAGAGATGATATTAATTTAATTAGAGGTGATTGACATATTAATATATCTCTCCATAGTTCTCTTTGAGGTAATAGTGGATTGCAGCAGACAGCAAAACACTGTATTACAATACCTCTTTTTATGATAAACCAAAACAGCAGAATCCAGGTTGGTCTTTGAAAGGACATTTGAATTAATAGGCATGACCTTCAGAGTTGTGCTTAAGGGCAAGGTGCATTATACAGATCAATCTTTGAACACGGTGCCAGGTTTTAAAACAGTATCTCTAAGACTGTATATGTTTTGCTTTGATCTGATAGTTGCTGCACAGAACACAAATCTCTGTTGCAACAAATTGTCACTCTTACAAACATCACAGCAAAGCAAATTTTTTAGAACCCTTTACTGGACTAGATGGAGGAGTCAACAGCCAAAAATGTACATAAGACTCATTCAGAAAGGGGAAACATTTTGTAGGCTTATAAAGTATGTTTGGTATTTTTTTAAATAAATAAAGCCACTAGGAAAGGCATGGCAAAAATAATGATTTTTATTAATTAATTGGTTTAAAGACAATGTATGCCAGAAAGCAGGACCTCCTGAAATAGAAACTCTTCCCTCCAATTTACAGTAAATTTGAAAATATGAGACCCTCGAGCAAAGTGTAGGAAACGAATAACCGCTTTACTAAAAAATTGAGAACAATACAAAACAAAACAACAACCGAACAATAACAGAGAATAATGTCACTCAAAAAAACCCATCTGCTCTTCAGGGAAATGGAAACTGGACTTTCTTCAGTGCAGCCACCACCGCAGACAAAATGTGGCTCTGTCTCACAGCTGGCAGCTTGTGATCAGTGGTGGATGTTTTGGGACTTTCTCATGAGCAGTGCCAGCTCCAGTGAATAAAGTCTGGGCTCCAGGGTTGCTGCAGGATGAGAGCAGTCAACAGCGAGAGCGTGCAGGTGAGAAGCAGTGGGCGGTGACCTGCAGTAATCAAACTAACAACAAATTCTTGTTATGAGAATGGTGTGTTTATTCTGCGTGCGCAGGGAGCAGGTTACAGACCCGCTCCCCGAACATGTGACCTTCCTGGATTTATATACCCCTCCTGAGTAGCAGGCGTCACTCGTTGCTGATTGGCCCCCCTTCTCCACCTCATCCCGGGACTCAGAACCCCCTCCCACTGGGGCTGAGCTGCTACGGCCATTGTCTCACTGCAGAAAAACACGTTCCGTTCGAGGAGACCTTGAGATATTTTTCTAGTAGACTAGCTGTGATGTCTAGTTCTCGCTCTCTCTGCCTCCTTATCTGATGTTTGTGCCCAGTCCTTACAGGGACTCTTCTCATGTTAGCCCTGTGTCTGACAGCAGGGCCTCCCCGACCCACCATGGGCACCTCTCAGACCCCAGATAGATTCCCGTCCCTAACTCAGCAACACGAAGCCAAGCAAGTCCCCACTGCAGTGGAAGCTCTCGTGGGGTCAGGGCTTTTCCTGGAGCATCAGCATCAGCAATGGTGGGGGTAATGTATGGCCCCAGTCCACTGTAGCAGTGAGAAGCGTCACAGCTCTGACAGCCATGGTGGGCATGGACTTAACACTACAATTAATAAATTAAATAAGACATTTTCTTCTTTCCTTTGAGTAGTTTGTCATAGCATATCTATTTTTCTCACAGAGCTAGTCAATATTCATGTAGTATTTCAGTAGGTAACACATCAACTTTTTACTGAACATTTAAATGTTCTTTTTATTTAGAAATCAGAAAATGTTGCTGCAGATTTTGATAATGTACCTTATATTCTTTTCTATGTCTTCCACAGATTTATATGTTGCTTTTTATTATCTTATGGTTTTTGTTTCAAATATGTATGAACACACTAAATGTACTTAGTGTTGTTATTTTCCATTTTATTCTTGAATTGCTTCATACATGAAAAGAAAAATATTTAGTATTGGTTGCACTTTTACAGGTCTACCATAATGCATCTTTTGTTGTTCCACTTACTCTTTCTTTTTTATTACAGATTTCTTTAACAGTTTTCTGTATCTTAATATTAAAAGAGCTTTCAAGGATAGTATTTAGAGTTAAATTATGTTATGCTTGTCATCTTTATAGAGATGAAACTTCTGGAAGATGGCAACTCTATTCCAAGATGTCAGCTTTTCAATAATCCTTCCCATCTATTATTTTCTGTCAAATCTTTTTGAAAATCCAAAGTCAAACTATGTGTTTATTTATAAGTTATGGAGCAATCTTTAGCTGTGCAAGGATGGATATTGTGCAAATAAAAAAGTGTTTTCACTGTCACAGTCTTGCAATAATTTGAAATAATAAGGGTAATTATCTACTATTAGTAACATCATTCTGCATAAGCAGTACTTTTCCAGAATTTTAAATAAGTTATCTGTAGATTTATTTTTTTTCTGTTTGTAAAAGTAGCGAATACTGTTTGTTTGTTTTATTTTTGTGATGCAATATTTCTGACAGAAATTGTTCTGGAAAGGCTAGGTTTGTTGCTGGGAAGGTAGCAGCCGTGTGGGATGACAGCTCCTAACAAGCTTGTGAATGAATACCATAAAAAATATATAACATGTTTGGGCACAAGTATGGATCAGACCACTGTGAAACAAAGCAACAAAAGAGGCAGAAAGACTATCCAGTGTTAAAATAAAAATGGAGCTTTCAAATTATAACTGTCATGTTTGTGAGGGACAGAAATAGTTTACTGTAAAAAGACATGCAGGGCAGCTCAGTTCTGCTTCTACTTACCTTTTTGCTGCTGTGCAATCCAGTGCACTACATCTCAATTGCATGTTGATCTCTACATGCAATTAGCTGCTCAGGAAACACAATGGCAATATTTATTGTTAGACAGAAGTAAATACCCTATAAATGTACCATCAGTTTAGCCTATATTTTAATTTTCAAAACTGAATCTATTCTAATGTTCTTCTCATGAAGTTTTTCACCCATTTCAGCTAAGCATTGAAGCCTCCCTAATCTGTATTCCTTCTATAGCATATATTTCTATATGCTGTGTATGTTTCCCCAAACCTCTTTCTTCTAAAGTGATGCAAACTCTTTTATCTGATTACCATGAGACACTGAATAATTTGAATAAGTGAAGTAGAACTGTACAGCGAATTCATTAACCTTGCACTCCTAAACTGAGGGCAGATTCAAATCATGTGTGGTTTCTATTAAATGTAATTATTTTACTCTGTGACTTCAATAGTATAGGTATGGGCTACTAAATGAGGGCAATTATGCTCATTTCTCTCCTTTTATTGTGTGTTGTTTTTTTTTTTTGTNATCTGTTGGTTGTGGCAGGTGCCAGAGGAGAATGTTCTTTCAGACAGTTTCCATAAAACGGAAACTGAGTCTCAAATAGGGTAACTGTTGAAGTACTGGTGAATGTTTGGGTATATTAGTAAAATGAAATGAGATGAGATGCCCAAATTCTGCTAGATATTCAGAGGATTTTAAATTCATCCTGTGGTTTCCTAATCAGTGATATCACTTCTAGTGGAATAAAAGTGGCTGGAAAACCTGACTCTAAGTTGTACTAACATGGTAAGTGCTATATATGGGGAAATGTCTCAAAAATTTTTGTGCTCTTACTTAAAAAAACCCAGCAAAAGTTGTTCACCATTTTTGAAATCCTCAAGATTATTTCTAATAACTTGTACTTGTGGAAAGCAAGGAGCTATTGTAGTCTTGGTGCATCATATTCCCCTCAAGCTTGCATCTCAGTATATCATCCAGATACTATTTTCCTGTTATAAAAATAGTATGGGAAAGGATCTTGAAGTTATTAACATGAAATGTCCCTTTCTGAGTGCAAAACTGGTAATAAGACTTGCTTTGTTTTATAGAGAATGTTTCATATAATTGCCCAGTTTCTTCATATGGCGTTTCAAAAAGAGCAAACTCCTTTGGCCTTTTGTGTGAGTGGTACATGCAGTGTGCAGAAATGATACAGCACTGGTCACAGAGTGACATGCTACCAAGAAATGCTGATTATAAGGTAGAGAAAGGTCAGTATTTCATGAAGGCAAATCACTCAGAGTAGCTATTAGGAATAACTGTTATGTCTTGCGGGTGATGAGCTGCTTATGCATGTACACTGTACCACTTAAAGTATAAGAGCTCTACCATGCACTTAAGAGTTTCCTATTTCATTGCCTATTGAATATCAAAAAGGAAATTTGTTTAATACTGTAATTCTTTTGTTGTATTTTAATATTTTCAGGGCAGGAAATCACCAGAAGAGCATGTATGCTTGGATTTCATACATCAAAATTGGATTACTGTAATGGGCTCTACATAAGGTAGCAACTTAAAACCACTCAGACTTGATCTACTGCAGTACACAGCAGTACACATCGGTAAATTGTGCTTCTTATGAAAAAAAAAGGCTCTACTGTATTTTGAGATATAAGTTTAAACCTATCTTCTACTTAGAAAGTACTATGGGCTTGTACAGCCTTTGTAGGTGTCAAAGGAAGTGTTTTTGTAGACTCCAGGGCTAAAGAATCAACACTTAAATGAAACAAAAGAGCACATGTCCAAGGCAGTCTGAGTCTGTGATGGTGTATGAGCTCTAATTAGACAATACGCTCAAGACCAGATCCTGGGGAGAAAATGTGAAGGAAATAGAGGAAGAGTTTGGCTTTGGACATTGCCTCTTCTCTGACTGATTGATCAGCTTTATTTTTTTACTAAAAGACAACTGTGAGGATCAATGCAGATGGTGGAGGACTTGGGTTTGAGAAAAAGAGGCCGTTTTTTTTAACATAGGAAGACTAGGAAGGAAGAACTAGGAAGAGTCCTGAAACTTTGAAAAAGAAGCTAGATGTCTGAAGGAGTGTGCATAAAAGGAAATGTAAAAATATTAGATTGTCATCTGTGCTGCTTATTAACAGAGTGAATGAGCTGCACTGAACAGGCTGTGTATAATGAATCATTTATCAACAAAGCATGACCTTTTCCTACTTGTAAATTACCCAGAAGTAGGTTTTGATTTTTAGAAATCTGGTTCTTGAGAGTTGATCAACTTATGTCAACAGACTTCAGTATATTTGCCTTGAGTAAGATTTCATTACCAGTAGTTAGATGAATTGCATGGAGTTGTTTCTTTTCCTTATTTAGATGCCTGAAAATCTTATAAAGAATGACTTAGCGTAAACATTTATGCCAATATCTTTCTGCAGAATATGCAGGAGGCTTGAATTCTCCATGATCACGCTTACTGACAGCATTCCTTATATTCCTTAAATTGACAGCCTAAAATAAAAGCCAATTGAAAGAGTTTCAACAGATTTCCTTCATATCTTGTGTTTCTTTTGGTGATATTTCACCCAGTTTCACTGGTAATTCAATAGAGGTTCACGGGCAGTTTTGTCTGAGTTGCCATCAGGCCAGTGTTGCATGATTACATGGGAGGATACTTGCATGGCAGATGCTGAAAATAGTCATTGTTTATGACACTTTTGGTCATTAGAGATTGCACTAATTTTTTCCAGAACAATGATGCCAGTTCTGGTGTCCTGATGAAAGTCCAGTTTGAATAATTACTTCCTGCCTTCCTTAATTTCCCTTCTGAACTATTTTTCAGTTTCTGCCCTAAAACTGTACTCTATTATTATTGTTCACTAAATTATATTCCTGGTAATTTAGTTCAGAAGGTAGAGACTGTATTTTTTCTANTGAAAATAGTCATTGTTTATGACACTTTTGGTCATTAGAGATTGCACTAATTTTTTCCAGAACAATGATGCCAGTTCTGGTGTCCTGATGAAAGTCCAGTTTGAATAATTACTTCCTGCCTTCCTTAATTTCCCTTCTGAACTATTTTTCAGTTTCTGCCCTAAAACTGTACTCTATTATTATTGTTCACTAAATTATATTCCTGGTAATTTAGTTCAGAAGGTAGAGACTGTATTTTTTCTATTTTTTTTTTTGTATTTCAACATCACTTTAAATAGCCTGTAACAAATACTTGACAAAAAACCTTTCTGATTAAAGACTCAAAGATTAATAGCAATGTAGAACTGTAATACTATCTCAGGTCTGGAACTGGGACTTATTTGGGTATTATTATTTGTAAGACAGGGGTCAGTATTGTATAAGTTATCCATCAATGACTTGGATGAAGGGG